>JANSTP010173999.1:0-12032 GCA_025330745.1 Cladonema radiatum | reverse complement strand
ACCTCCTCGTGTTGTTCTTTGTAAAGTATCTAAACATGATACCTTTGATGGTGCGATTGAGTCTCTCCACCACTTGTCCTTCCCGCTCACTGTGCGTTGCAAACAGCTTTACTTTGTTTAACTCGAGGTACGTTTTCACCACAGCATTAAAAAATTCGGTCCCTTAATCGGTTTGTATGACTTCCTGACGTCTCATAGTCTTTTCAAAAATTCGTTCTAGAGCTTGCTTGATTTCCATTCCCCGTTTCGTCTTTAGGGGTTCCAACCATACGTATTTGGAGAGTATATCGATGGTCACCATAATAAACTCGAATCCGTCGTTTTGCTTCGAAAGTTTGCTCATGTCTACCAAATCAATCTGCCACTGCTCGCCTTTCCGATGCACTATGACGGGTCACGTCTTGAAGTTCAACCATACGGGTTTGTGTAATGTATAAGCCAGTTGAGACTTTAACCATTCTTCCACGTCATTTTTTGTGATACTCGAGTCTTGCTTTCTTGCTTCTTCAAATAATTTGGCTTTTCTGGCATAGGATACTGGATTTTTGAGATCATAATAAATTTTCTTCATTTTCTGGTTTTCCATCCACTTGAGAGTTCTCTACGATAATTTGAGAGTTGTAGCACGCAAGTAAACACCTTATTCTTTTAAGAAACTCCCGCCACTTCATTCCTTCTTCATGGTCTTTCACCAACTGACGTCTATTTTGATTTTCGTTGTCTTTTATAGGGTTTAAACTCCTCCCATTTGATTTCTTCTTTCCGTTCTTCTTCTTGGGGTGGTTTAACAATAGGTGCTGTGATTTCTTCATCTGTTTTCTTCACCATTTTTACCATAGTCAGCATATCTTTGTTTTTAATTCATTCCAGAGGGACATTGCATTCTGCGATGGCTTTTGCAAGCAGCCAACTCACAAAGGGTGAGATGAGATTCGCGTTGTTCGATTTCGGTTTGATCATCCACGACAGCAAGTCCACCATGTTTGAATTGTCTATGACGTCATCTTTGTAAATAATTTGTCTTTGCTTGTCTCATGCAATCACATCCGAGTGTTGCTTCAAGTAATTCAATACTAATTGTCCACGTGATCTTAGATTAGCAGATAGGTTTTGAATAAACGTAGTTTCAAAACTATCGGTTTCTTTTTTCTCTGTCGATGGTGTTTGTTTCGAAGGATACAGGAAAATCTTTCTTTCCACTTTGGCCCTTCGTAGTTTGTCCACTTTTTCAGTGTGTAGTCGTATTTTTTCTTCCTCTGTAATTCCGGGACGGTTCCACACCAAGTTCAAATTTTCTTGCGTTTGTTTGATGGTGGAGGCAATGGGGTTGACTGGCGTTTCTGCTTTGATGAGTAACATCTCATAGACTTCGGGAGCAACCACCACGTACTTCTTTCCTTCGGCCATCTTATCCCCCAGTAATAGTCTTTAACAGCGGACAAACTAATCCTCCAAGGACTGGGGCGAGGAGTGGAGCTAAAAACGCCCCACCGTGTTGAACGAGAATTTGCTTTCTTCTTCTTTGCGATGTTTTTGGGTGAACGAGTTCGCGTATTTTGTCTCGATTTCTGTTGATTTTTCTCTTTTGCTCTTCGTCTACTTTCACGTTTTTATTGATAATGTTCACAGCACGATCGCAAATAGCTTTCACCGCGTTTGGTTTCAAATTCTTCAGCAACAACTTTTTCTGTTGATTCGGTAAACAGTGTAATGCTACTAACATGAGTAAATTTTTTTTTGATGTCTTTAGACATGTTGACGTTACCATAGTCACGGTGCAAATGATTCTTCTCTCTTGCTAGCTCGTTATATATACATATTGAAGGTCCTCTAAGATGTTACCTCTCACTCTATAACGTTCTTCAGTATCCGGTTTCAGATCAAGCAACAGGTAGGTATGCGGGGATGCAGCAGCATCTTGGTAGGCCCACATAGGAAACTTCACTTTATCCGGTCATATTTGTCTTGCGATAGCGGCGAATTAAGAGTTGTCACGTGGGTTCTTGAAAATCACCATGTAATCGGAATTCAAACTCAAAGCCTGTTGATTTTTCTGAAATAAATTCTGTGTGAGGTAAATCACAGAAAGGTTGTCATGGCGACCTTGTGTAAACAATTGCGTTATCTTGAGATTCTTTGTAGCTTCATCCATCAAGTTATCCAGTATGATGAGATTTCTCTTGTCTTTTTTGAAATATTGATCCATTTCACCTGGAATTCCTTGCACATATTCTACATTCAGTTTCATGAGTTCTTTGAATAGTTCTTGCTGATGTTTTGCATAACACCATACGATGCGTTCGGGTGGAGAGGTTATCAATTTACTTTTCAGCAATTTCTTTGTAAACTCTGTTTTTCCTGCAGCACTCCCTCCAGACACTAACATTGAAAACGGGTGCTTTAAAGTCACGTCCATTCTCTATCAGAGTGACACCGTAAATGACAACGTCATCAAGGTTTCACTATTTATATAGGTTTTTTTCACGCTCTAACCAACTTGGGTGTCTCTACCTACGCCTGAATGCCAAGGACACTGAGAGAAAAAGCATATAGTTTATGTTGGAATATCGGTTTATTACACGTAAACCAATCTAAATAAAAGCAGCCATGGGTTGCATCATATACAAATATACTCTACAATCACTATTCTACAAATTAATAGAGACTTCAAAAGTTTCTTTGATTGACCATAAAAAAAATAAAATTAAAAAGTTTCTAGCAGTTCGTGTTTATTCAAAGGTTAACTATTGATTCGAAGTGGCTCTAAAAACTGTCTTAAATTTGTTGTGAAATATTGAAAGCTGTTCAGAAAAAAATACTTCAAAGTTGCTTAATCAATGATTCAAAATTCCTCATAATACATAATAATAAAAAATAAATATTTACAATAAACTATAATGTCCGTAAGTTAAGCTAGCAACGCCGTCGCTCATTAGATATTGTTCGTCATCGTATGGAGACAAAGACGTTTCGTTTTGACGAAATGGTAAAGAGTTGGTGCTTTTCACTACGTATACTTTGCATGATATGCATGTATTTCTTTTCTTCCATCAAACACGTCACGTAGTCCTGATGAGCGATATGTTGTTTCACTACACACTTTTTGACCCCTTTCGCCTTTTTCATCTCTCCGCTTTTGCTCGACAACACACTATACATTTTCGCCCGAAGTCCCACGAATTCTTTGATGATCTCGCCGTTCAACTCGTCATTCATTTTCCCAATCACCTTTTTATTTTTTCCACTAAAGTATGGACTTTCCTTTTCATACCCGGAGAAATCAAACAGCTGTTTATCTCGATAAAAGTCTTCATAGACGTCCGGCGTTTGAATAAGATACGTCAAACTGTTGGTATCTGTAAAGAGTAACGTACTCAAATCTGCCGGGTACTTTCTTTTGATGTAATGATAATGGAAGTCGTACATCAGGGTCTTTGAAAGATCCAAGATGGCGAATCCTGAAGAAAATAAAGAAATTATTTAATCACTAAAATAAAATAATAAATAAACAATAAAAAAAAAGAAATACTTACCAACATAGATCGGGCGATTGAGGGTAAGTTCTACTTTGGCACGTTCGACAGCCACCAGATTTTCATTGAATATCTTGAACTGTTTAAACGATGGCTGGGCGGCGAGTTTTTTTAGTTTTTCGGGCGTCGTGACCAAATCCACCTTTCTGCGATTACGCAAGTTTTCCATAGTTTTCCTTGAAAGAATAGTTAAAACAACTAATGACATAAGAAACTAAAAAATAAATCAATTAACAACTAAAAATTAAAAATCTTACCAAACACACTGTTGTTCATCAACTTGAAGAAATCCTTCTCGAAGTCATGCTTCGCAGCAGTGCGTTGTCTGGTATTAAAATCAATATAGGTTTTCAACCACAGAGATTGGTCAAACGTAAGTACGCGATGGATTTTTGTTAGTCGCATTCCTAGTTCCAAATATTGTTTGAGGTTGCGGTAATGCACGATATAATTTTTCTTGTTGCAGAGATTGGGGACGAGTTTTGGAGGTGGTTTACTGAATCCCTCATCTTGCAACAGATGGCGTTGATATTCGCTGAGCATGTCTTCTTCGATTTGTAGTCGCTCAGGCGCCAAAGGATAGTCCTTGTGTTGATCATGAAATGCGTGGGGGTACTCTGAAAAATGAGAAAATATTAGTAAATTTTTTGAAAATTTAAATTACAAAGCAAAATATAACCTATATAACCTCTAATAATAATATATAGATATAACCTCTCGGACTATCATCTTCTATTGTCATAATATCTAGTGCGTTCATGTCTTCCTCGCTTAACCATTGAAAGTTCGAGGTGGGGAGAGGTTGTGACATGGCCCAACCATACAAGTTGTTCGAGTTCAAGTACATGATGTAACTGTTGGGCTGGCTATCATCGTACGTTTCCATAGTGGGGGCGTTGGCACGGGCGTAACGGTGGGTGATCATCGCTACCCCACCATGAATTTCCTCCTCAATAAACAAATGTGGATCGATGTTGGTCAACAGGTCCAATTCCACGTCGGTCATTTTCAATGCTGCTTGCCACAATAATCCAGGCGAGGTATACTTGTGGCAAGGATCCAAACCGTAGTGTTGGAGGCATACATCCCTAAAATTTTCGAATACATCCGCCAGTAGCAAAACGTTCGTCATCAGATAGAAGTTATGGTAATCTCCAAGATCGTTCATCAGGAAATGATCAAACACCCTCTGGGCGTGGGCGTAGTCTTTATCAGAGATGTGCTCTTCTGACAAAAAGCTATGAAAAGCATCCTTGGGTGGTAATGTTGTTTCCTTGAATCGATCAAAGGAATCCATGTATTCGTAGAGGTAAACCATTTTTTTCGTCATTAGCTCGAGGTCTTCTTCTACTTCTTGTTGATGTTGTCGTGTTAAGGTGGGCGGAGTGTAAGGTCGGCTGCGATAATCCTCCATGGTATGCTCGTTATCATCCTCCATTTCATTGTCTGTTTGTTGCAGACGTTCAACGTAGTGCGACTCTAAAAACTTTCTCGTCTCCCTGATTTGGTCTTTCAATAAATTGTTGACAAGTTTATCCAGAGAGGCGATCATGAATTGACAAGAGTCAATAAACGTGACGTCGCCAATGGTAAATGAGGTATATCGTTCCAAATTGTTTGGGATGGCAGTAATATTTCTCCGTGACGTGGTTGGACTGCGGATAAAATCAAGTGCACATCGTAACCTGTAAGTAAATTTAGAAAATAAAAATATGCTGACATAAGCAAAATTTTATAAATGAAAACCACTAAAACTTATAACATAAATCGTAGAGCAAGCTATTATTAAGCTTGAAATTAAATAAAAAAAGAATATGCTAACATAAGCAAAAACTTTTAGTGATACAAAAAGAAAAAATAACAAACTTACCCCTCAAATTGTGGATGATACAGGGGATTTTGACTTTCTTGGGGTCGATGCGATAGTTGAAGTTGCACGCGTTGTGGGCTGGTCCTCAGTATTCGCCCGTCAAATGATCGTGGTCGTGGACTTTTTTGTCTTCCTGTTCAAATGGTTTATTGCAGATAGTGCAGTGTGTGGTTCGATGATAGTCTCGCCATTCTTCTGGGGTCAGCTGGTTCATAGAAATTTTGTTGGCCAGGTGTTGTTGACAGATGGTAGCAGCGGCTTGCACCTGGTCCAGAAATATGAAAGCAGCGTCCTTCTTCATGTTCACTTGCGGCGGCTCGAAATAACGTCCGTCACTGCACTTGACGTAGAGACAACTTCTGCAGAGGACGTGTTCTTGATATTGGGTGGTATATGAATGGTCAGAAGATGGTTCACATGAGTCTTTTTTCGCTAATACACTTTCAAAATCCACGTAGATGACGAACGGGAGACGGAGTTGGTGCTATGTTTTCATGAACTTGACTTTATCACGGCCTATTTCGTCGCCCTCTTCTGGAACTTTCACTCGTTGAGCACCGTGGAGTTTACACCTCTCCATATGTCTCTCTAAGATGTCTTGTGATTTACAGCTGAAATAAATTAAATGAATAAATTCAATAGGAAATTGAAAATGCAGTCTCAAAAATAATTAACAAAGAAACAACACTTACCCATCATGAAGACAGTAGTGACAGAAATAATGTTGGAATTTGTGTTCCGAATACTGCACTCTCACTAGTCGACTTAAGTCTTTGATCAGGACATAATGCGATTGGTCATCTGAAAAAATAATAAGAAAATTAAATAACAAATAATAAGAAAGAAAAAGGAAATAAACAAAGTATACTTACCCGATTGAAGGAGCAATAAATTGACCTGATTTGTTGCGTCTGTCATGGTGGTAATACGTAGAGGGAAGATTTGAGATGTTGTTGTTGTTTTCGAATTTTGTGATATCTTTGATTTCCACTGGATATGTGATCCCGGACATGTTGAGTTCATTTTCAAACGGTTGGTACTTTGTGACTCGATCCGGATGATTTCCCCATTCGACAGGATGGAGCGACGCCAGCACACTCCAGAGAAAGCATTTCTGGTCAGTGTTTTGAATATTGATACACCAGTGCTTCGACTTGAGCTCTTTAGGTAACGGGAGATGGCTCGAGGCACACACCGGGTCGTATTTCACCAGCCCTGTAATAAATTTTTAGTTCAAAATTACAACAGTACTAAAATTTCGTTTCAAGAATACAACTTTTTGCAAAATTGGAAAACAAAAAATGCAACACAGTGTAAAATTTCATAACAAATATGCAAGTTTGTGTGAAATTTCAAATCAAAAATTACACTTTTATGAAAATTTACTTTCAAGTTTACAACAGTAGATAAAATTTAGTTTGAAAAACTACACTTTGTTAAAAAATTCAAACAAAATTTACAACAAAGAGAAAAAACAAAGCTTACCTAAATCTAAATACTGGAGGTGGTCTACGACCCATCCTGAACCATTTCTCTGGAATTCATCAATCTGTTGTAACAGCTGATTATACCTCACATGAAACTGGTGGTCGAGTTCGTGCGTGTCCATTGATCTGAAAACTTTGCTCCTGAAGGTAAAAGCCGGATCCATTTTCACGCCTGGGTTGGTTGACTTGCAAAAATTCAACAACAGAGACAAGTACCATTTAACAGCATCTCTTCTAACCCTCGTCTCGCCATTCAGAATCAGACGAAACGTCTCCATAGCATTTTTGAGCCTTTGGAATAGATCCTGTTTGTTATTTGGATCAAAGGACTTGCGGAATATAATAGCAGTATGGGTTAGTGCTGAGTCGATCATTTCGGGAACTCTCCACACTTCCGGATGTTCTAAAGGTGTACCACCCACTTGCACCTCCTCCACCAACATTTTCTTGGTGATGGTGGTTTTTCTAACGTCGTTTGGCGTAGCGGACGCTTGACGGGGCGTGCCGGAGCTTTATCGCAGCTCCTAAGGTGTTTTTCCAGGTTATCTTCCCTATTGATAATTTTTTCACAGTGAGGGCACTTTTGCTTTTTGATTGGAGCGTCACACTTGTGTTGTAGGAGTGCATCTGGGCAGGAGAAGAACCTGGAGCATTACTTGCAGCAGTGGTTGGTTCGTTCCATTTGGCATACCAACGGTTATTCGATGTGCCTCATTTCCTCATCCGTTGCTGCAAACATCGCTTCTAATTCTTCCTCGTTGAGATTGTCATCTTTGTTTGGTGTTGATGTTTCCTTTGATGTAGGAGAGGGAAAATTTAGTATACACCCATACAGCTTTGTTTAGTTGAAGTGAAACTACTTACTTCTTCTCCTAGAGCTCTTTCCAAATCTTGGATCCAAGCCTCTGGCAAAGTTTGATTCTAAAAACACAAACACAATAGAACAAAATAGCGAAATGCAATGAAAAGGACATAAGAACTAGAAAATCAAAAAACTTACCATTCCCGAAACCCGGTTAAAATCCACCAAGTCGAACATATTTTGAAGAGCCAGCTCCAAGTTGACATTGGTCCAACTCATACTGTCCTGACTATCCAGCACGGACATTCGAATCTCGGGACTCGCACAACAATACTATAATAAAAATACTCATTCATAAAATCTGAAGAAAAAAAATTTGAAAAGCCATAGAATTTAAAACCTAAAATGTCTGATCATAAAAAAAATTCTTTGAACATTCTTTACATTCTAAAGAAAGTATTGCTAAGCAACGAAAAATGTCTGATCAAATAAAAAGAAGCGCCATTATGCAGAAAAGATAAACATTGAAATTTCGAAAAAGTAAAAAGTTCTTTTAAAAAAAATTCCATTCAAAGAGAAAAAAAACTTACTTTGAGATGAATATCACATTCTTCAGCAGTGTTGAATTCAGCACCACACAAGAAACAGTTGTATGTTAAAGCCATCTTTTCAAGTTTGATTAAGTTTATAAAAAATTGTAAAATTGAAGATTTTGTACAAAAATTTGTAAAAAATGAAAAATTTCAGCAGCAGGTCTGTACTCGTTTACAGTTCGCGTTGAAAGAGGACTTAGGTAAAAATCGAGGTCTTCTTATACCGCCCTACTGCATTCTGATTGGTTCCTGAGGCATTTCCTTTCAGTCACCCATTTTTGGCGGGAATCGGGTCAGGAGGAGCACAGCGAGGGGGAGGGGGTCGGGCATGCCTAACTCACCTTTGGCATGCTTGCCCAGATCCCCCACTTTCCTACTACTCATAAGTGACTAAAATTTTACCCGACAACATTTTACCTGGTTTATTTTATGGCCAGTTTTTTCTGCGATAAGGTATTGGGTCTACAGTCGAGTGGCTGTAAAAGAATATTTCTTTTAGGTAACAAAACGGATCAAGGGTATGCGAAGAATCACGAAATACTTCACCTCAGCTTGCGCTAGGATTGAAACAGAATATTAATAAGGCTTGCCAATTAGACAACCTTTCTTGAAAAACATATCGTCATAAGTGGTATGCAAATGCGATTCAAATTTGAAATAATGTTTTCTGACATACTATAAATTTTTACGCATTGTTTATTGGATTAGTTATTAGCCCAATTCACGATAGTTAAATTAAAAAGACTAGTTAAAGTAAAATTGATTAGTAAAAGTCAAAGCAAAACCCAAATCATTTTACTCGTAACCATGAATTTGGCAAAGTCAAATTAGAAAAAGAAGACCAGTAACGACTTGTTTTTGCTTCTTTTTTAAGTAATCAAATTCTACTAATCTTCCCACCCTACATTCGAAAACTACACGTATTTTTTAATTAATAGGCAACTAGACATATTGTGTGCAACTAAAGTAGCTTCGAAAAACGCGCTAATTTGGCACTAAAGTTGTTTAGAAGTTGCTTAATATTTTAATCATTTCAGTAAAATCTTAAACCTTGATCGTTACGGGGACAGTTCCGAAAGCGCATATGAATGGAAATATTGTTAGCCCCGATTTAGGTATGTAGTGACTGAAACTAGGTAAGTTTTCCTTTCAAGTTTTTTTGGCAGAATTTTCATTTTTGAACCCTATTTGATATTGGGGGGGGGGGGGTGCTAGAAAAGACAAACTTTTTTTTGGTACCGAAATTTTATTGAGACTCAGTCCCAGTCTCCTGTAGTGATGTCATCAATGGACCTTGTTACACAATTCTATCAAAAATATTTTGTTAACTTCTTTGTTTTTTATTTCCACTAAGCTTAGATGACTTGATTTGTTGAAATATTTCCTTTTAGGACTGTCGGCATGTCAACAACGTCATATTCCGGTCATTATGACGTCGCAAGCGTCAAAAAGCCAGCGGTACCGTAAAATGCGTTTTTCGGGTATTTTGATGACGTCAACAGTTTTTGGAGGCCTGGTAAATAACAAAAATGGTTTGGATTTGTTGGTTATATGATTATACATCTGCCTGAGTAGTTTTGCGGTGATTTATAATGTGTACGTCAAATTATTTCCCTTTTTTTTGACGGAAATTCCCTCATTTTGGGCATATTCCACAATTTTTTTTTATTTTTGAGTTGTTTTATGTAAAAATGATATAATTTTACTTAACACCACCAATTCTGATGATCTGAATCGATATAGAAGTTTGCATTTTTAAAGGTCAAAAATGCCTTGAAAATTAGTAATTTATCCAATTTTCGGTGTCTTGGTGCCAAGTTTCATTCAATTTCGTTGAGTTTTAGAGCCCATGCTAAATAGGGTTAAAAACGATTGCTTGAAAAATCGCTTCAATAAAAAAGTTGCTTTAAGTTAGTTTTACATACTACGAAAATCAGTTAGAAAAATTCCAATTTTTAGTATTGTTGCTTAGAAAAACGGTTGTTTATTAAAAATATGTATAGATAAATTTAGAAACTTTTGTGAAATTAACTTGAATGATCTTGGTGAAGTTCCTCTTGAACTTCCTCAATCTATAGGCCCTCTACCCTCTTCATCTCCTTTGAAGATGTAGAAGATAAATCAATATCGAAACAATATAAATAAATTTACTTTTTTTCAATTTTATTTTGTTGAATTTAATTTGTAAAGTTAACCCAACCTAGACCGGGAGGGGGGACACAAAGTGATCCCTTTGGTAGTTCTATTTTAACTCCTGTTTACGTAAGGAAAGTTATGGTCTAGTTTTGACTTAATAGAATTTAATAGAATTTACTAACACACATTATGGGACTATAGTCATGCTCAATTTGAGCTCATTGTTAACATAGCAAAAATGTTTTGCGGATGTGACAAAATGATGACGTCATGACTTTTCAGAGACGTCATCTGCGTCAAAATCATGCAGAGGTGTGCAGAAAGATTTGAAGTATTAGTGTACCAAGTTTTGTTGCCATATCCATAACCATAGCTTTTTTTGTCTCCCTCAACCCACCTCCCCCCTCCGCAGCTTCTGACTGACACAACAAAATTTGTCACCATAAACAGAAACTTAAAACCACCATTTATTTTTTTTCTGCTACCTTCAAACATAAAATTGTCTACCATTTGACCTGAATGTGTGACCAGCACTGTTTTGTATTGTTTGGACGTGACAAACAATATTATGCAATGGAAAGACATGCAATGGAATATCGTTCTAATAAATACCAACTTTTGGTATACAGCGTGATAAATGTGACAATAAACAGTTGTGGTGCAAAGTTGTGAAAATTCGTCTTTGATCTTCATTTACATAGAATCAGGTCTGTTTCCATTCCACAAGAGTTTCACTGAGCAAAAATTAGGAGCTAGTGGGTTCCACCAACTCTCAACCACAGCCATTAAAAGGGCTTTTCCGTGGAGACTTCCTAGATTTTTTCAAAGTATTTCTGGAAACATCTTCCTAAAAACAACTCGTGTGGCTACGTTCACGGTTGCCATGGTAGCGCCCAGTTAATAGTCGCTCAAGTTTTTGCTCATTATAGGATTTGTTCTATTTGTGTACAATTTTAATTAGTTTTCAAAATGTAAGCAAAGTTACCGTGAGGAGTGGGACTCTCCATGCACTAATATTGAAATTGGTGACGTGTAGGATGATTGGGTGGACATAGACGAGGTGGAGGATGATTGGATAGCGATTTATAAGGTAATTCAATGGAGATTGGCGAGGTTGGGTGTGATTTGGTGGAGACTGACGAGGTGAAGGATGATTTGTTGGAATTTCATGAGGTGGAGGATGATAAGATGGGGATTTAGGAGGTGTAGGGTGAATAGATAGATACTAGCGAGGCGGTAAGTGGTCATATCGAGCATGTTTTGGCGCAGGATGGTTGAGTGGAACTTGATAAGATCAAGGAATTTTTAAGATTGGTTTAAGGAACCTTTATAAGATTGAGAATTGCATGGTTGGTTTGTTAGCCATGAACCTTATAGTAACTTGGAAAATAATGATAAATACTTTTTATGCCTCAAACCCTAATACAGTAAAATCTCGATATTACGAAACCCGGAGATAAAGAACTCTTGACATTCCGAACTGAGTTTTATGTCCCTTCGGAGAAAAACGTCTGGAATTTTCATTTTGATATAATAGTCCTGGCTCCTTAATATATTCCCGTAAAAAAACTCAAGAGAAGGCATAATATTAGATTGTGATGATTATTTACT
>JANSTP010173888.1:0-12033 GCA_025330745.1 Cladonema radiatum | reverse complement strand
ATTTTTTCTTCCAATCTAAAGTCCAATCTAAATCAATCTAATGATTTTATATTTTATATTTTATATATTTGTTTAACATGCTTCTTCATGTATTTTGCTATTACACTTTCAAATTGCTAAAGATGTCTGCTAAAATGACTTTATTTTCAGTATTTTTTCTTCCAATCTAAAGTTCTTTTATTTATACATGATTGTTCATTTCTTTTCGAAAATGTTTTGAATATTTTCCATTTCAACCAGAGAGTAAGACCAAAAGTTTAGTATTCTGAAGAAGAATGTTTTGAAAAGTATTGAAAATAATTTTTCCTTATTTTCAAGTCATGTTTTGAAGTTTTTGGACTATTATAAAGACAGTATGATTTTTGAGTGAGCAAAGAGAGTAAACTTTGTTTTGAGTTGAATTTCTCTCAAGATTCTTACAAATACAAGGGATGCAAAGCTCATGTCTAATTCCTGTATTTAAACATTTTTCAAGTTGTATTGCTTGTATAATATATTGTTTAATTTTATTTTAAGTGAAAAAAAAATGCTTTCATTGTAACAAGTGTTGTTATTCTTTTTATTTGTTTCAAAATGCTTGTTAACTGTGCAGAATTCTTTTTATCTGATCGTTTGATTGCTTATTTCTCTTGCATTGCCACTTTGTTTTCATTGTAAACAAAAATAGATATACAGACATACTCAAATAACTTTTCTTCTTTGAAATGATTATGGAACAATAATAGAAATGACATCTATGTAGGTTTTGAGCCTTGCGAATCCAAGAAGCAGTAGATACTCAAATAACAATAATAGAAATGGTATCTATCTAAGTTTTAAGCCTTGTGAATCCGAAAATGATGGAAGATGCATTTCAAATACATTACAATGATTTTAATCAGTATTGTAACTTACATGAATATCCAGTTTAATTAAATTGACTAGTTCTTTGTCTAAGAAATAAGAAGCATTCTAAATTGCTGCTCATACAAATTTGGTTTAACTTTTATGTGTCCAAGTGTACCTTTGAATCTATTCCTGACTGTCTTTCACAAATTATTCTGCATGGGAGCATTTGTAAAATATTTCTCACAGCCTGAAATTTATAAGAAATTGTGCTGCAAAAGAGGGGTTTAGTTAGAAAATCATTGATTTTTTCTTGATATTTTCATAAAACTGTACTTTCTTGGTTAGGAATTTCACTGCCCAAAACATAAATTCCTTTTAAAAACAATATGAAAACGGGCAATTTTAGGAGGGAAAGATAGAAGGATCTTTAACCAGAATATCTACTTTTAAATAGCATATTAAGTGAGTCCTCAAGTGGCTGTCATGAGCAGTTTACAATAATTTAAAAGGGCACTGTCATTTTGGGAATATATCGGGATTGGCTCTTTAAGGGTTAAAGGACAAAACGTGCCATGTTTGACATTTTTTTGGTGGGGATTTTCCCCTGGTGATTGTTCCCCTGGTTTACTAATGACCCCCGTTTTAGCATGCTTTCTTTTTTTTTATGGTTTTATGGTTTTTTATGGCTTTTTATTTTTTTATGCTTTCTTATTATTTCTTGAAATAAGACTTGCAAAAACACCCAAAAGTTGCAATTCGCGAAATTTTATCCTGCATATTACTCATTATTTTTCAATTCATGAAAGCTTATCCAGTATTTTTTATTTTTTCTTCGTTATTTCAAGTTTCATTGATTCTAATAATTTGTCACTCGTGAAAGTTTCTTCCGCGTAGACACTTTTGGATTCTATCATTCATGCAAGTTTTTTGGGTTGCGAAAGTTTCTGTCGCAAAGCGTTTTTAAAAGTTACTTTTAAATTCTTTTTTTAAAATATTTTTGTTTTTCTAATCATGCATACCTAAATTAAATGTCTAGCTCAAGGGGTTGTTGGGAAGTTTTTTTAGATATTTTTGTAGTGGACTACATTATAATATTGCAATAATTTTACTTCTAAATATTATATAACCCTGTCTGTTCCTTTTGAGTTAAGTTAAGATCAATTATCATGGAAATTTAAGATTTGTAGTATGATAAATGATCACAAGTATCAGTCAGGACTGAAGTAAGATGAGAAGCCAGGAGAAAAGGTTTACATGCAAGCTAACGGTGCATGAGCACTCATTCAGTACCGATGATGTCATCATTTACAAAGATTATCCAGGATTGCAAGTTGGTGACATTATAGAGGTTTATCATGCAGAGGAATGCTTTAGTCGGCTCCTTGTCAAAGTGAAACAACCAACTGTGGTGGCTGCACATATCAAAGGTAACAGATTATTTTTCATACAAGCTTCTTTTAGTTGTTATTTTTACATCAACGATACATTGGTCAGTTTTTTGGTAGTCAAAAAAGGCAAATAGTATGCTAATGTTTTATTAATGTAAGAATTCATTATCATTATCCTAATGCGTTTGCATTTTGGTCATTAGCCATTCAGCATACTTATTCTTAGATCAGCCTGAAGAAATTTACCAAGGTTTTTATTTTTCTTAGATTCAATAAGTATTCAGTCATGCCTTGCATCCGCTTTCTGTCTACGACAATTCAATAATGTTATTGTGAACAAAGTAAATAAAGAAGACATAGTATTGTTTTCTCAAATTAACTTTTTCCTCGGCTTATGTATTTAGTTGATAACAAGCGTTTTGTTTATTTTTTTCCTTTCATAGAAAGCAAATTCCGTAGTAAATTAACAATAAAAATACACAAAGCATTTATTTGTTACTGAAATAAGGGTTTAAATATTTTTCATACACTAGGTTGTGTGTACAGGTCGAACAGTGCAAAATTCCACATCTCTGTACAAATGAGTGCTGAAATGTGGGATTTTGACATATGTGGAGATTTATACTTTGAGAAAGCCATCATGGGATTTCTGCAAGATCTTTTTAACAAATGGAAAGACAAAGAAATGGATTGTAATCATCAAGTTGTTATCGTTTTATTCTCAAGAACTTATTATGAAACATACACACTAGGTTAGTTGCCACTCATTTTCTTATCAGATGCAGTATTTTGTCACGGAAGAATTTCCATTTTGTTTTGTAAATATTACCGACTTGAAAATAGTCTTGAAAAGTTTTGTTTGCATACAATGGAATGTTTTCTTTGGCCAGCTTTGTTTCCCCAGTCTTTTGATTAGTTTATATTTTTTTCATTCAATACTGAGTTGAAAAACGTTAAACTCCTTGTCAGAAACATTTTTTTCGCTTAGCGAAAAAGAAAGATAGATGATTGCTTGAAAGATGTTATTCTCTCAAAATTAAAAATATGTACAATCATCCCTTTAGACTATATATAAACTTCACTAAGTATTGATTTGTAGATTTAAAGTTTAATATGGGTAGCGACAAGGACGAAACACCAACGCGAAGCTCAGATCTGCTACAAATACAGCAAAGCGATGGACAGATTGCTCGCCATGCTGGTGTCATTAATCCTTTTAAACAGCAATGTATGGCACTTGCTTTGACATTGTTTCGACATCGTTGGCTACATGCATTTCCGACAGATATGAAAGGTATATCTGTGCAAGAACATCATCAGAAAGTTATTAATGATGATCATGAACCAACTGCAAAGGTATAGTCGTCAAAGTTTAAATTAGATAAGAATTGTCTAGAAGTATGGAAACCCTTTATTTATTCCCAAGGTCAATTTGACATGGCTAAGTTTTAAGCACCAGATACTAGTTTATGAAGTGATATTACGGACAAAATGTAAAAGCTAAAGGATATTGAATTGATTTCATTGATTTTGGTTTTGATTGTCAAACTGACGAAATGAATTCCATTTTGAACTTTATTTAAAAACTTATTTAAAAATGGAAATATCAAACAGCTATTTTTGTTCACAACCTATTATATCTTATTCTTTTCTAAAAGTCAGTTTTAATTACATGTTCTCAAACCAACATACATTTGAGTCCTGATAACTTGAACTTCCGAAATCGTTCAGACCTACAAAAAAGTCCAACCTGTTGAGAGTTTGAGGTTTCAAAAAGTTAGGTAAAAGAAAGAAAATGATATATTACAAATTACCCAAATACATATTCGGTTTAAGTTAAAAAGCTTGACTGTTTTTGAAAAAAAATTGAAAAGGGAATTTTCAAGAAAAGGTCATCCTGAGAAAAAAGGTTGACTTACCGAGTTGTTTGAATTATCAAGTGTTTGCATTATGGAGACTATTTTTGATGTGAAAAGGGTTTTAGAGTTCAAAGTTTGACCTGTGGAGGTGTCTGAGTTTTCAAGCTTATTATTCAACTTATCAAGAGGCAAATGTATTAACAAAGAATGGTCCTGTTTTTGTCTCAAAATAAGTAGCATGGCAATACTTTTTGAATATAACTTTTATTGCCTTCATATTTTTTGTTTTTTTAGGCAATTAGATAAGTATCTTATTATTTTACAGAGCTTAATGTTTGGTAGTGCATCAGGACAACCATCACAAATCCTTATGTTCCATCGCTGAATAATGTTATTTTGCTTTTTAGTGGACTACTTTTTGTAGATTTTATGGAAAAACGTGTCTTTCTAGACTGCAAGAAATTGAAATTTGAAGAAAGTAAATGGCAATCCTTAAGAGGGAAATTTTAAAATCTATCTGTTATCCAGTTATTTCAAGTTTATTTTAAGTTTCTATCTTTTTGTATGATAATTATGCAGAGAAAATTATATGACAATTTTGTAGATAAATCATTTTTTATTTATTTATGCATTTTAATGCATAGTTTCACATGTTTTGTTCATTAATAATATCTGCATTGTTATTTTTTTTATTTTGTCTCTAGTAGCTTTGAATAATTTAAAGCTGTGGAGGATTTAGATACATTGATTTGTTTTTTTTACATTACAAATGATATTACCATATCATTTTATAAATTTCATTTTATGCAAAGCAGATTTATGTTAAAATGAATTCTGAACTTGGTAGAAATATTTGATATACTGCATGGAATAAGTGAGTTTGTATTTTTTTTATAGCTTCTAAAGTTGTGAATTCAACTAATTCTATTTCGTGTCTGTTCTTTTTTATTGTTGTGATTTCTTTAATTGACCAATTTCTTTGGTTTGATTATTAGAAAATTGGAATTTCAGAAAATTTCTATCCATGAGCACTTTTATGTCTTTCAATTTTTATTATTTTAAGAACTTGAATTCAAATACTGACTGCAGGTCTTTTTTCGAAATGTCATCCATTTGGAATGACCAAGAAAAATAAATAAAAAAGTAAATTCATTGCCTTTTTATGGTGTTTTAGTATTATGTATCAAACACATTTTTTAATAAATCCTCATCCGATTGAAAGGGATAGTTTTATTTAGTTCTTTTTCCCAATATGTTTTTAATAAAAAAATCTTTATGTCTAAACTATTTTAATTTTTCCTTAATTATTTAAGGCTTTTGTACAGATGAGAACTTTTCTAAAATCTTTGATCATTAATGTATGGAATTTCCTTAGTAACACAGGGAATTTCCCTGTATAGCTTTATTATAGGAAAAAACATTTGATTAAATGAAAGAGAAACTAGTGTTTGTAATTTTTTTTCTTGTGACCACTATGATAAAAATTTGCTGTCAGTTCAGTAATAATATTACTATCGTGACATTTTGTTGGGGGCGTTTGTTTGATTGACCAACAAATATTTTATTATCTTGGCATTTTGTTTGAGAAAAATTGTGATAAACATTTTTTTGACTTGTTCATCATCTAACGCAGTGCTGGAACATAAAGTTTGTCCAACGGTACAGGACCAGGGTTTTATGCAGCCACTTTTGGCTAGGTCGATTTTTATTATAAAGATTGAGTTTTCCCTAAACTTGCAATATCAGATCACTAAATAAGTGGCTGATTTTTAAAAGTATCAGTTTTTGATTTGGTCCATGGGTTTTTTTACATCATACATGATACCTTTTTAAATTCTCATAGGAATTTCTTTGGTTTACCCTGATATTTTTTTCTTCCTGTATGTTTTTTTCTTTGTTTGATTTAATTAGACAAAAAACTGGAATATAACTAGAGCTCAAGCCTTTTTTCAATACTTTGTTCACTTTTGACAGCTTGAGTTTAGAAACTCAATTAAAGATTGAGTTCTTAGGACCGTCATACTGTCTTAACCCTTAAAGGACCGACCCTGGAATATTCACCAACAGTAAAATGCCCAAGGCAGCAGCTTAAAGCCCTTTTTGATAGAAATTGGACATTCTTTCCAATGAGACCAAAATCAATGTCTGGAAGGCTTTAGTTCCAGAGATACAGCCAATTTAATGTGTAATTTTGTCCCATGAAAAAACCCTCATTTCTGAAAATTCCTGGTCCTGGAAGGGTTAAGAATTGTCTGCTTAAAACCCTAAGGTTGACTCTTTTTTGATGCAGGCAACCAATATCTCGATATAAGAACATGTTGGTAGTCCAACAGGGACAACCATAGTTAAAGGTTCAAAAGCTAGTACTTTCTCAGTACCTACAATTGTTCAAGGCTCACCTTTTAAACGTCCATTTTGCACCATAAAACCTATAAACATACCAAGGATAATGTTATATAGATGGATGTAGTACAAGTTATCAGTTTCTGATTTAACAATAACATTTTCTAGCAATGTTTATCAATTATAATAACTCTTATTTTTGTGGTTTCTGTTTGAAATTCCTGTGATTGTAAGTTATGTTTTCATAGAGCTGTGAAAATGTATGAAATCTGAACTTGATATATTTGATATACTGCTACTTGGAATAAGTGAGTTTTATTTTGTTGTTTTTGTAACTTAATGTTGAATTCAGCCAATTTTACTTTGTGTCTATTCTATTTTATTGTTGTCATTCTTTTTATTGGCCAGTGGTTGAATTATTTGAATATTGAATTGTCAGAAAATTTTGAGCTGTAAATACTTTCATTTCTGTCGATTTTTATTTTTTTATATATGTTTTTATTATTTTCATTTAATTTTCAAAAGTCATCTTAAACTATTCAATTTTTTTCCTTAAGTATTTGAAGCTTTTGCCTTGATAAGAACTTTTCTGAAATTTTTGATGATATCACAAAAGTAGCACAGGGAATTTCCCTAGTAACACAAGGAATTTCCATGGGAATTTCCCTATTTAGCTTTATTATTATAAAACATAATATAGATGGAGATAACATTTGATTAAGTGAAAACGAGATACTAGTGTTGGTAAGCTTTTATTTTGTTACCACTAGGATATCCTGACATTTTTTATTTGTTGAGTATGATTGATTGAAAGTTGTTTGGTTGTTATGAAGTTTTTGACTTGCTTGTCATTTAAGGCTCTAACATCAACATTGATTAAAAAAAGTTGAAATAAGTTTTTTGAGGTATTGTAAGTTGCTCTTGTAGAATATGACAAACATAAAGATGTGTTTTCAAGATTTCATGCTTCTAACAGCCCCTTTTGTAATGCTCTAAATTCTCTCTTTGATAAAAATAAATGATTCTTCATGTGTTTTCATGTCTTGGTAAATAACTTATGTATTACATCAATTTGTTATTGAGTCTCACAAAAGTTTAGTCAAGATTGTTGTATAGTCATTTCACAATTTTGGTGGAAAAATTTGATTTGATTGATTGTTTGTTAATATGAATTTGATTGTTAATATGAGATCTGTTTTCTTTCTTGCGATTTCACTAAATCTATACTGAATCTCATTTTGACATTAAATGTCCCAATCTGAGATTTCAACCAAAAGTTACAATGTTTCCTGTTTTTGTTGAAAATTTAATTTCAATGTAATTTTCCACTATTAAAAGTCTTATAAGTCTTATGCTGGATTCATTTTAGCTTTTTCGTGATCCATCATGATTCATAATAATAGAAGAAGAGATTGGCAAAGAATGGGGCAGGATCTGATCCCATGGGAATGCCTATAATTTTTGAAAAACATAGTTTCCGAGCATAAAATAACATTTATCAATGATGAATTGTACTGCTTTTTTTACCAATGACTTTGTGAAAAAGAAAGAATTACCTTTTTTATTTTTCCAGCATGATTTGCCATTTTTTTTACTACTAAATATTGATGAGACTTCATCAACTTCATTCACTACTATATATGGCAATTCAATTTTTCAGCAAGATGTAGGAATACCAATGGGCTCTGATCCTGCATCATTTTTCGCTAACCTTTTTCTATACTTTTGTGAGTCAAAATAGATCAAGAAGAAAGCATCTGAAGACCCTGCATTAGCTTGCCTTTTCTTTTACGTTTTCAGGTATATAGATGATCTTATAAGTCTGAATAACAAACTGTCCTTTCAAAAATACTGCAAAGAGATATATACAAAGGAGCTGGATCTTAAAATTGAAAATGACAATACTACTGCTGCATCTTTTCTAGGTGTTGCAATTAATATTGCCGATGAAAAATATATAGCATCATTATTTGATAAGACAGACAGTTTCAATTTTTCTTTAGTAAAAATGCCAAAAAATTCAAGCAATATGCCAAGGAAAATGTTTTACAACAATGTCTTTGCAGAGCTCCTGGGTATTTGCAGAGTAACATCGAAATTTCCAAATTTTTTAGAATCTTCAAAGCGATTAGTTAATAGAATGACAAGTCAGGAAGCTTTCCAACAAAACTTACAAGCAACAGTCAGAAGACTTTATAAGAAACATTCTTTTGAGTTTTCTAAATATGGTGTGTCTGTCAGTGAGCTCCACCAGCCTTTATATACTCAGAAGAATTAACCATATTGAGTTTTTACATTGAGTTTTAATTGAGCTGGTCTAATAATTGTAAATAATTTTTAAACTATACTTTTGTAATTGTTGTTTTTCTTGTGTATTCTTTGTGTTGTTTCTCCATTATAGTTGAAGAAATTGTAAAGTCATGAAAGAGGGAGATATGTTGTCAACTGAACAGCAAGTTCCTGCTGTTTTTAGTAGCTCAAATTGCGGGGCTTATCTCCATATGACGGTCAAAAAAATTGTGCATTTAATTTAGTAGCACACTGCAGAATTTTACCAAAAAAAATTAAAAAAATACCTTTAACAGTCTTTTATTTATGATATATACTTAAGCAATGGCATTTTACAGCGATTAGATTTCAACAAATCAGTTTTTGTGCTTATGATGGATCGCAAGAAATAAAATTAGCACCAAATTTACTTTTGGGCAGGTGACTGTGCACCTTTTGTTTGAAGAGTAAATGATGAGAAAATTTTGAAGTTCTTCACAACACTTTATAGTAATGTTTGGCATTTTTATTTTTTTAATTTTGTGATATTACAGCTCAACTCTTTGCTGCGATTCAGAGCAAGAAAGAGAATTTGACGTCACGAAATCTGTCATAATGATTTGGGGAATATTTTTAAAAATTTTATTTTTGCTTAATTTTGAAAGCCATATGTATCAGTTTTATATCGATGTATAATTTTTTTTGCTTATATGCCTAAATTTCGATAGAAAATCCATTTTTTTTCATGTTCTCTGAATTCCTGTAAAAATGGGGGTCCTGAAAGAGTTTTCCTGTTGTTAAGTAATAATTGTTCTCTATCAATTCCAACACCTATAAGCAAAAGAAGAGTGTCTAACTTGTTGATAGCAGACTGGGGTTTTCAGTTTCTAGTTTTTGGAATAGAACAGTATGCCCTCACTTGGTAAGGGTGCATCAAATTAATGCAACGATAGAAACTTTTTTTATTGTTTGAATGATAGACCAGGTCCCAATATTCTTCAAAAAGAGTTCTATGGAATACACTATCCATACATGGATTGTGAAGATATTCCCGTTTGCTTCAAGGCTGGTTTGCAGTAACTTTCTTCAATGATGTCCTTCCTGTGATTTGTCATAAATAGACTACAGCTAGTCTAGTTATGGTCATGGCATAAGTTTTAGAAGCAAATATGCTGTTGAAAGATAGTAATAATATAGATATGGGCTGTTTTAAAATATTTCCAATTTCTAAAACTATGCAAATACTCTCCTCTTATCGCCAAGTTGCTACCACTGACTACATTGTGGGGCATTGTGAATTGAGAGGCCCCAGATGGAAGTTGAATGGAAAAAGCATCTGACTGCTCTTGATGGTTGAAGATACTTCTGACCAAGACTAGAAACTTAGTAGTTTCTCTCTTGAAATACTGTCCATCATGACATACACTTATAATACAGTGAAACCTGTATAAGGCGGTCACTCTGGGGAATAAAAGAATCTGGCTGCCTAGTAGAGGTCTTGTCAAAGATGACTGACCAAAACAATTTTATGGAATTGGCAATCCTGAACTGGTACAAGGTTTTTTAAACATTTTCAGCATTATAAAGGTTATTGATGAGTATTCTTGATGGAATTAGAATTATTCATTTGAAAAATATTAAATTTTTATTGTCATTTTTATATTTTGTATTGATAAACAGGCAATTTTTTGAATATTGGGCTGGCTTATACAGGTTTTTTTCTCTGAGGTCTGAAAAAAAAAACTGGATACAGGGTCATTTGTATGAAAACTTGATTTGGGGGAATTCAAAGTGGCCTTCTTAGACAGGTGGCTGCTTCATACAGGTGGCTGGGAAGACAGGTTCGACTGTATATACTTCCTCCTTAAACAATAGTTACGTCCATGGGTTAGCCAACCGGAATATACTTACTCAATGAAGTCGATAAGGAAATCTCAATATAAAGCCTCTATGTAGTAAAAGTTTAACTTATCCGGTGATAGTTCTCTATTCTTAAGCAACTCTCTCTGCCTGATTTCAGATATTTTTAACGCTTTATGAAGCAAAAGTACACATTTTTTGTTGCCAAAACTGTAAAGCAGTGATAAGAAAAAAAATTGAAAGACATTAAAGGCTCCATATTACCCTAATCATCATTGATTGAAATTTATTTATTCAAGTCAAACAACCCCCAGTACACTTCTTGTAGACATTATATTGTGGCATCCGACCTACCTTAACCACCAGAAAAGCTTCAGCAGGAAAAAATCATCTGAAATAATTTGTTTGTTCATGGAAGAACAGTTTCAGGAACTTTGTTTATTTTAATTTATCTTCTTTTTTTTGGCAGGGGGTGAGGGGGTTGGGTGGTCCATCAGATTTCAGGGTTTCATAACAAAAAATCTGTTTGCATAGAATTTATGCAAATCAAATAGAAAACAGCCTTTATCTGTAAAAATAGGCCAGCAAAAACCTTTTTTTCTTTCCCAACCAAAAGTTGAAGTATTTTTACCAAAAATAAAATCCAAAACATATTCAGTTATATCAAACTAATTATAAGCCAAGCTGGGTGAATTAAACATAATGAAAAAATGTTGACCTCACTGTCTGTTGCAGCGCCATGGAAAATCAGGGTTTTTTTGGCGAAAAACATAGTATTAAAAATCGTAAAAATAATTTTCTAGAGTGAGAACCCTGAAACCAGAAAATCATGAAAATCAGTCAGAAAATCAGTCAGATTTGCTTGTGCGATATAAATGAATATTCAGATTATTCCTCCTTTTTTTCCTGATAAAAACCCTGGTTTACATGATAAATAATATGTTAACAGGGAATAATCTAGGCCATTTCAGTGTTCGTTAGTCGGACACTGCCCCTCGAAAAAAATTTTAAAGAAAAATTGTTTTTACTTGTAAGTGCAAATCTGGTCTATCCACAGGGGTGTATGGTAAGTAAAAGTGCCCTAGTGTCAGCTAGAGTGCCCCTTCTATCATTGTTAGTGCCCTTTTCTATATCACTCAAAGCCCTTTTTTGACGTAAAGATCATTTTATCAATTTAATTAACGAACGACCGAATATCAATTCATTGCGTAATAACATTTGTAAATAAAAACACTTTTTTTAAAAAAGATCTTTCTATAAGTATTAAATATTTTCTTTTTTCTTTTTGAATCGTTTTCTAATCTTTTCAATATAGTCATTCATTAAATAAATAAAAGTTTAAAAGTATAAAGAAGTCTTTCAATGATAATCTTCATAAATTGAAAGATTTCTTTAATAAATAAATGCGTATGTGAGAAAATCTTCTTTCAATAATTAAACATCAAAATATTTCAACATGATCAATAGAATGTCTTCTTTCGAATAAG
>JANSTP010173777.1:0-12035 GCA_025330745.1 Cladonema radiatum | reverse complement strand
TAATTGCCACTTATTTCTCACTGAAAAAAAAAGTTATTAAGATCCTACTGTTGGTGCACCTCCCCTTATTTCTGAACTTCCTGAGGGGCAACGGTTGCCTGATTAATATTGGTAAACGCGGAAGTAGTTGCCTGATTAATGTAGCCTTTTTCTCCCAATTGAAAAACTCTTGTTTTGCTAGCTTACAATACTTTCGCCAGTCTCCCTCACACAAATGTCTTTTCTCCTATATTGTGTCCTTTAAAATTAACAGCCCTTGTCTATGATTATTCGAGGCTTATTGTGAAACATGAAATTTAGAAATTGTATTTGCAATAAGATTGGAGTCTAAGTTTCCCCGATATAGGATGCTAATCTGTTTTACACACCTCTGTCTCAGTAGCTAGGTGAGATGTCCAAAACTCATCGCACTTGGAATAGCTTGGCCAGGTAAAAATCACTGGACCTCCAAACTTGGACTCGATTACATGCTGGTCCAGCCCACGTCACGGGCCTCAGTTGGCCACTCAACCAGCGGTGTTTTGATATCTCTGTTTGTCTATGAATCTTAAATTAGATACGGCTCTACTGGGAGTATTTAATTTCTTAGACAGAAACTTACATTTCTGATTCACACCAGTCTTCCTTGGTATGAACGTTTGCTTTTGATGCTTCGCCGAATACCTAGAATGAATTTTACTTTAGAAAAGAATATATCAGAACTGCATTGAATATATACACCCTCCTGTTCTTGTTATAGTCTTTTTGGCGATTCCCCATTGCAACCTCCCTAAAGGGCAATAAAAACAGCCAAGAGGAGAGCTAAGTGGTTTTCACCCATTCATTCAAGAGCCCAAGGCTCAAGGCTCATATAGATAAATCGCTCCTCTTTCAAAATAAAAAATGTTTCCTTTCAACTATAGCTTGCTGCGCAGCGTTTCACTGAAAAAGCTCGCTAATGTGCCAATATTTTTGACCATGATTGTAGTTTATAGTGGAAACGGAGTGATGTTTTGAATGAATGACTTTGACAGTATCAACAAACCTACAGCATCACTGAACTTTTGATAAAATTGGGACGTTTATAAAGTATTTTCCACACTTCACAATTTTTATGCAGGGAGTATTATAAACATAATTTTGATCTTCAACGTCAAATCAACAAAGACTTTTTCCCGAAATATTTACCTCATTCCTGGACTCTACTTTCAGTTGATCTCGTCCATCCATAGCATCTATGATGACGACGCTATCGGCGCTACTATTCTCACTCTAGATATAACGCAAGAAAAAGTTCTGAAATTCTAACAAAAAAATATACTTATTAGAAATAATTTTTTACCGTAAATGGTGACAGTCATAATCAGCACAACCACCCTCATTTCAAAGATAGTTCTGCTCAAAACCTGTATCTTGCCAAATATTGGACAAAAATAGGTTGCTCTTCAATACTCTTTAAAGGTGTCCAAACTGTTACAAATAAACTTACTCTGGATTCAAAAATTCTGTAAAAATGGTAATTTAAAAGTCAGATTTAAATATAGTAATGCATTTATTTTACATAATCCATTTCTTTATTTTGTTTTCTAGGTTTATTCTCATTTTCAGTAATTCCAAAAACTAAAGAAAAATTTATATGCAGGGTGGGCAAAAAAAGGTGACAATTTTTAAACTTTTGCCAACTGCATAATTTTTCGGGGTTTTTTTGAAAAACGTTTCACTAAATGATAGCCAAGTTATTTCTAATCAGCTTGTAAAAAAAAAAAAAAAAAAAAATTTAAAGACAAGATGTGAAACTTTTGAAAATCTACATCAAAACTAAACAAACTAAATATTTTTTACAAGAATACAGAGGACACAACTAAAGAATGTCTTCTTTATCCATATAACCAAAACACCCTATAAAAAAGACAGAAATCTCCTCAAAAAGACCTCTCTCTTTGAATTTGCTTTTGAGTAAAAAAACCTGAAATAAAAAAATCAGCTACCATTCGAAAACACAGATCTAATTTCCTCTCAAGTATTATAGATTGAGAAAGTTATTCTGGACAAATTATATATCAATCGAAGAAATCAAAGAAAAAAAAAACAGATGAAGCTCTAGAAACTATGATTATTGATGACGAAAATGAACCCATGTAAATTGGTGATAATTTAGGAGACGATAAATTGTTTGAAAAGTAAGTACGACAACAAAAGAAACATGTACTTTTGACACTACAGTCTACATGATTATTAACTGTTTATTGCAGAACAGTTGGCGAAACGACAAAATATATCGAATAGCATTCTTCCTAGACTTTACTTACCAGTTTCTTAAAGAAAGGTGAAAAATCGTCTGCTGAATCCATGAGTGAAGGTATTGATGATTTGCTAGTACAATAGCAAACAAGCTGGCTATTATTTTTAAAAACAATCCACCTGACATGAATAAACTGCAATCCTTTGAAAATTCATCCAGTATAACCAACATTGTTGATTTTTTGACCTACTATCCTGTTTTCATGATCCTTTCTGAGGGCAGCTGAATAATATTCAAGTGTTTAGATATGGATTCAATGATGATGTTTACTCAAGCGCTTTTCTGTTGCATGAAAATTGCAGAAGACACTGTCTCATTTTGAAATTTTGACTACCATATATCGCAAAAGAAGCAAATAAAATCAATGCAGCACTACCAACCCCCTGCCTCTTAAATAGAACAAAAAGCAAACTATTGCAAGACTTTGTTGTGTTTGGACTTAAAACTATCGAAGTTTGGTCGCCTGCTTTTATTGATTTGGTTCTTTTATTTTATTGAAATTGATCTTTTAACAGCTACCAGTAATCGTCAGCAAAAGAAAAAATGTTGTCCATAACTTTAAGAATACTGGATCTATTGTCAAGCATTACATCAACTTTCCTTCATTGTGTGTATTGTCTGATGGTTTTTTTTTTTTTCTAAATATATAAAATGGATATACAAGGACGACACTAAAATAAATAAAAAATAGGAAAATAACTATCGAGATAAAGAAAAAGGACAAGACGTTCCACAACACACACGCTACTCCCTACTCTCTGTATATTAGAGCAAGGAGATCAGAAATAAGTAAGAAAAGAAAAATTGGGAGGAAAATTGGGTAAGAAAAAACAACTTAAAATACAATCTGGGAAGGAACAGAGACAAAAACATTATTCTAATTTAATAGAGGTAACGAAAAACGGTCAGAATTTTTAATAAATCTAATAGTGGCTTGTAAAACAGATATATTAAGAACATCAGAAAACTCTGAGTTACCATATAAACGTAATTCAACTTTGGTCTTAAGTATCACTTGCAAAAATATTTGAACAACCCGAATATCACGGACATTATTGAAAAACTTATTAAAAATTTGTACGTTGATGACTCAGTCAACTCGTTTCATAGTAAAGAACCGTGCATCAGTTGTTATCATACATCGAAAGCAGTTTTTTCAGGCGCAAGTTTCGAATTACGTAAATGGGTCGTATTGTGCCAAAATCTCTTCACAGTATACTGGGATTAGAGTTGATGGGTTGTGTTTTGTTGGCCAGACTGGTGGCAGATGTTAAAAAGGCGCTTGAAGGTCAGGTTAAAATGGAAAGTTTGAAAATTTATTGTTGGTTGGATTCCATGGTGTCGTGTTATGGTGGATTAAGAAATCGGAAAAGTTGTGGAAACAATGGGTGCAGAATAGGGTGACTTTGATAGGACAGTCGATTTGTCCAGATATTTGGTTTCACGTGACTACATGGGAAAACCCAGCGGATGTAGCGACTAGAGTTTTGTCTCCGAATGTTCTTGCAAGGAAAGAATAATGGTGGAAGGGTCCAAAGTTTCTGCTGGAGGATGAAGGTAATTGGTCAAACCAGGAAATTTGTTATGATGCTCATGATGCGACGTTGCGTGAGATAGCAAACGCTACAGTTGCATTGGTTGTTGTTGATAGTTTTGATTGGGGAAATGTGATTGAATAGAAACGGTATGGCAGCTTGGAAACGGCTGAAGGTTACGGCTGAAGGTTACGGCGTACGTCAATAGGTTTGTCAACAATATGTTAGCTTGTGTGGGGAGAGGTGTCAGAATGACAAGAGAAGTAACTCTAGTTGAATTACAACACGGTAGACAAATGTGGGTGAGGCTAGAAAAATCTTTGATGAGAAAACAAAAAGATTTTGAAAAATTACAGTCAAGTTTAAATTTGTTCACAGACTCGAATAATATTTTACGTTTGAAATCAAGAATCGGTTTGATCAATGAACTTAGTTACAACGAAAAGTTTCCAATATTATTGCAAAATGACTCATGTTTTTCGAAATTGGTGATTTTATTTTTTCATGAAAAAACGTTTCATAATGGCACAGAAGCGACTTTAAATTTAATGAGAAGCGAATATTGCATGGTAAAAGGTAGAAGACGAGTTAAACAAATTCTACGCGATTGTATCACTTGTAAATATGTAAATAGCGGACCAGCAAAAGCTATGACAACACCCGAGTTATCAGAACACCGAGTCAATTTTTATAAACGCGTTTCAAATATCCGGTATCGATTACGCAGGACCACTATTGGTAAAAGATGTATACAGTTCAAAAGACAATGTAAAAAAGTGTTTCATTTTATTAATTACGTGTACATTTTCCCGCGCTATTCATTTGGAATTGACGACCAACCTTGGTGCATACTCCTTATTATTAGCTCTGAAAGGATTTATAGCTAGAAGATCAAAACCACAAAAGATTATTAGTTACAATGCCAAAACGTTTAAGTCCAGCAAGTTAAAGAACTCTACGAAATTAAATGACATTCACTGGGATTTCATCTTGCAACGAGCACCTTCGTGGGGTGGTTTTTACGAACGTATAGTCGGAATAGTTAAAAATTTGTTGAAAAAGATTTTGAAGAAATCTCTACTAAATTACAAAGAATTAAACACACTTTTTATTCAAATAGGAAGTGTAGGAGACCGTTGACGTATCTCAGCGAGGAAGATTATAACGAATGTTTAATGCCAAATCATTTGGTTTATGGAAGAAACATCTGGTGCAATGACAATTCAGTATGCAAAGTACAAGAACTTGATAGCGCTTCGGAATGCAGAAAAGTTCAAAGATATCGCACTTTATTAATAAATCATTTTAAAAATTGGTTTTATCATGAATATTTGAATGCCTTGAAGGAGCGACACATTTATCAGCACTCAACAGACCGACGGGAATGGAATGTAAATATTGACAATATCGTACTGATAAAGGAACACATAAAACCAAGGCAAATGTGGAGAAAAGGTCGCGTATTAGAAATGATAAACGGACGAGACGGAGTTGTACGCGGAGTTCAACTCTTAACGATCAATGGCCAAGGACAGCGGATGGAGCTAAAAAGGCCATTGAATTTAGTATATCCAATGGAAATTGTGTCCGTAAATTCTTTAAATAATGATGTACAGACGTCTCAACGGTCGAGACCGCAAAGAATAGCAGCAAGAAACGCTGATATAATTCGGAAAATTAATCAAGGAATGCAGACCTAAGGACGGACGGTCACGTGGTGGGAGTGTGGAAAATAGACTTAAAATAAACAGCTTTCTAGCGATCGCATTGGTTAATCGCAGCTATTTTTTCTTTTATTTTATCCATGTGGCTTTATTTTATATTTAAGTTATTGTTTATTCATTTTGAGAGTTGAATCGATATTTTTTTACTGACTGGACGGAAATTTATTCACGGAAAAATATTCTTAATTTTATTCTTATGCACCAATTTGTCGTTATTTTCCAAACAGGGGTTAGGTCAAGATAACGAAGCCAAAGTTATCCCCAAAGTAGTTTTTTTGAATAATGGATTTTTATGAGCACAATTTGCCACTTTAACATACTTCCATTGAAAAAACCAAACCCTGACAGTGCCTCTTCAATTAAGTGCGTCGTCACATGCATATAAATTAAATTGCTTTCAGATGTCATTCAATTGACATCTGTTGTTTTTACCGCCATCCAGCTTTATGGAAGCTGGAGCTGCCTCTGCCACATTAGGGAATATTGTGTCTGGCAGACTGAAAACAGAATGCCCACCAGTTTTTGCATCGTAGGCAAAATTTTAAGGCATCTTTCAAAGGCTCTTGATTGCCAGGTATCTGTTGCTCAATGGGAAATTGGAGCTCGACCCCTCAGAATCAATTGATTTCTGGTACTCTAACTTTTCATCACGGAGCATGTCTGGAGTCTTTTGTGCAAAGTGAGTGGGGTATATGGATGTTCAACGTCAAAAATCGGGACCTAAACCAAAAAAAAAGAAAAGAAACACAAGTTTTTATTCAAGACTTGTATATCTTTAGTAAACATTTCTGAATTTTCGTGAAAACTAAACATTTTTTAGAACTTTTCAAAACATTCACATAAAGTAGCTGAGTTGTGGCGTTTTACAAATTACAGATTTTTGATTTAGGTGTATTGTTTTATTAAATATTGAGAAAAGAAAAGGTTTTGATAAACAATAAATTTTTTGTTATAAGAAATTCTTGATATAAGAAATGGAATCAAACGTACTTGACCTCTAGAATATAATCCATTTAAATGTTATACCGTGAAAGCTCCTTTCATTTCTTTATGCTGTTTTGCATTTTCAATATCACCAATCGTATTATGGATAATATTTGACTTTCGAAGCACATTCCCCCAACAAATGATCAATATCAGATAATTTTTGATATTGCAAGCATCCCTTATAGAACGATGGCGTTTCTTCTCAGTTTGAATTTGTTTAATATTTGCCAAAGTGTTTGAATATGTTTACTCTGGCCATATCGAATCATGTCATTTGGTGTTATCAAATGTTCACGTTTTCATGTTCTGAGCTCCTAAAAGCAATAACAATCCATTTATTACCTGAAAAAACAAGAAACATAAAGAAATAAAAACGAGACGCACAAGTATTCTTTGCGAAATGACACCTTTTGCCATTATTATAAGCTCATTGATTTTTAATTGTAGTGTGACCATGTTGCCACTTTTACTGACAGATGTAAAACAAGTGGCAAAGTATACCTGACTGCACATGTCGGCATTTTCTAATATTGACAGTAAGTTTTTATCGTCAATACCCTCTCCTGTATTTTTCTTGGCTTCCTGGTTTGATCGTAAAGTCATCGTTTTATACGATTATTTGTAGACTTGCCTCAAGTCGTTTTCTAGTCGGATTTTCGGAAGTCGGTACGTTGTTGGTAAACGACTTGTAAAACATGCACAGGTTTTTAAAAAAATGAAAATTCGCTATATTTCAAAAGTGTGATGGGGGTGATAAATTGGATAGTTGAAATAAATCAAATCAACAGTGGTGCAGTATTACAGAAGCCGTGAAAAAGTTAAATGTTAAAGTTGAGAGACAAAGTTTGAGATTTTGACTTCCAAATGTTTGAAAATCAATACGAAGACCTCCCAAATGCATTATCAACACTAATAAATGCAAATAAAAATGAAAATCACAATGTACTGTCGAGAGTGAGGTATTTTATAACTTCTAGTGCTGACAATATATGTATACTTTGTCATAACGACTTGGAAAAGAAGTATCCTCATGACATCACTTCCTCTAATAAATGGAAACTATGGTCTGGGACTAGCTCCAAAACAAAAATTTGTGAGGAAGTAGAGAGTTCTTCGTAAGCCGTTTTTGCATTATGCGCGGTAGCTGTTCATATAAGGAAAGGGAGGGATCCAAAATTTAGCTAGCAGCCACTAGCCAGTTCAGATTTCCTGGCAGTGGCAGCCACTTTGGATTTTGGATCTAGGTAGTTCTAAGATTCTTAGCACCTGGGGTTATTTCTCTTTGTGCTATTTTTCTAGAATATGATAGCTGAATGGGGCGGCAGTTTTCAAAGAGGTTCATTGAGAAATCTTAGATTGTACTTAGATATATTTTTAGCAAGATTTGGTGTGCGTGTTCCTTTGCAAACTTTGTCATGTACCTTCAACTGAGATGTGCTTTGCTGTACCTTTCATCTCGTGGAAAAGTGCCATGAAATCCCAACTGGGCAGCTAGCTACAGCTGAAAACATATTAAGAATTGATGCATTTTCTAGCCAGCTACTTCATACTTTGAATTACCAAATACTTTGTGAATGATGTGCATTATATATTTTTGCTACATTAAGGGAAGAAATTATTTGTGGAAGAAATTTTTGCAGAATTTGTTTTTGCGGATTTGGTCCACAAATCTGAAAAAATTAATTTCGCTAAAAATTAGAAAGTCATTTTTCCTGGAGAATTTATTCCACAAATTTTCTTTTTTTACAGCCTTTAGAAATTAATTACACAAGTTTCTTCAGATTTTCTCATTCACAGAAATAGAATTTGATTTTTCCAACAAAATGTAGTTATCATTACTTTTTTCTTGTTTGAAAATAGAAAATTATGACATTTGAAGATAGTAAAGATGGGTGTTTCTAGTTCTATGTCCTCATTTACTTTAGAATTGTTTTTTTTTTTCACCAAGAAACATAAACCTTGCCAAAAAAAAAAGAATTATTTTGTCATTTTTCACATTTTTCCCTTTGCAAGTCTGGATTTTTTTTGCTTGCTAAGAAACTTCCAAATAAAAAACTACACATGGTATGATGATGCTGAAAATTGTCTACTATATTATGCTTTTGTCAATTGTTAGTATGAATTATGCCAAAGTTTAGCTTTAGTAGTGTAGCATAGAATTTAGGTTAGGAGAAATACTGAAAAGGGAAAATTTCTTTACTTTCTATATGTTTTCTTTAAAAGCTGTACTTATAGAAAAATTCCATTTTCAGGCCGGCTACTTTGCAACAGACAGATTTTCAAATTTTGTGCGTAGCATGTTACAGGCGCATTAAATCAGTATTTAAATTTAAAGAAGAAAAAGAGAGATCATTGGAAAAAGGAAGAGAAAGAATTGCAGCCAATTTTCTGAGGCAACAGAATTCGAAGAAAGCACTTTTCAGTGGGCAAAACAAGCCATCATCATCGTGATAAATTCTGTCTTTCAGATTCGGTTTCATTTTCAGCTCTGTTTTGAAAAACCGAATTCAGGTTCGTTTCCGATTTCTTACAAGTAACCGAATTCGGTAGAAAATTCGGTTCGGTACCACTAACTTTTACTTGAAAAGTCAAAGAAACTTCGACTCCTTTCTCCTTTAGAGGGAAATCAAATATTCTCCTTCTTCCAGTTTTTCTCAGTTCTTGGAATGATCAACTCATAAATGAACATTGTAAGTGGTGGTTTCCCCATACGTTTTTGACTTGGGTAAGCTAAATGTTTTTGTCTAAATACTTTTTCAGGTAGAAGTTGAATTGCCGTCTCCACTCCGACCGGATTGACGTGGACATGCTTTAGCATCTGAAAAAAAGGTTACTGTGTAACTCTATCGATGACAAAGAAGTTTGCAGTGGGATGAATGACTGTATTAAAAACGCCAATGATATTTGTGGAAAATAAAATTCTTGTCACGTTATAAATCATCAATAATTGTAATCATAATAGTGGTTATGATGCGTTGAGCAAAAACTCTTGGAGTTATTGCCCTTCTCCTTTCACATATTACATATGCCATGCCATGGTCTTTCCAGCAGGCCATTTGCGTTGTAGCTACCCTTTTCCTCCCTTGTGTTATTAAACCCTCTCCTGTTCATCACCTGCCTTATTAAAAATAAGATTTGGAAAACGAAAATATTTAAAAAGTATACTGCTTACTATATAAATAGTATAATGGTCCGAAATTGAAAATAGATAACTTCGAAGAGCAAAGTAAACTCCAATCTAAGATGTCTCCACCCTGAACGCAAGGACAGCCCTGGGGGAGGTTTTACTGCAAGAATCATGGTATGAAGTTGGTAATATAATAATGTATTGTTATAACGTTTAAGCTTACAACTTTCACTAATGAGGTTTTAAACACAACAAATCCCTGTTTTCACAACATATAAGCTAAGCATAAATAATAAAAAAAACTAGTGGTATGATTTCATGTTTAAGTAAACTTCTTCTTATGGTTATATTTTATAAATGCCAGCTTGCTGATGTTGCCTGATGTTGCCTTCAATGCACATCGTTTCCTTGTCACTATATTCCAAGCCAGAGAGAAAACCCTCTCCGATGTTACTGAAGAAGGGGGGCAGGAGATATATGAAAGTGCAACGTTCGTCAACAATGGCCATTTGTTTTTACGACCATACCAATAGGCTAGCACTTCTTTGAAATCGCTGGATTTCAAAAGTGGCTCACCCAAGTATGCCGCAATTTCCAGCTCAGCAGTAAGGATATCTGGGTTTTGTGGAACTTCATGAACTTCACCTAACTGCTCGTTGACAATGTCATCAAGCATAGACATTAGAGATGGATGTTGATGGTTTTGCTCGGATGAAGCCTCTGTTACATCAACTACTGCCTGATCTGAAGACTCATTGTTGTTTGTACCTCTACCTTGAGTTAGTTGAAGGGATTTCATAATCCTTAAAACATCTCCACGGGTTGATTCTCGTTTATACTCATCAAGAAGCATCAGCTTAAATCTTAAAAAACAAGAAAGAAGATAAAAAATATTAGTCCGGTTATTAAATCCATTCTAAAATTTTCTATAATAATTGACATCCACCTGGGGTTTAAAAAAGTAGCCTTTTCATGCGTTTCCGTGCACTTCTCAACTAAGCAATTTGTCACTCTATTTATCAGAGTCTGAATGGTCGTTTCAAGTCCACTTATTGTTGTGTCGGAAGCGTCGTTGTTCTGTCGAAGTGCAGTTTGCAGTGATCTTAACTAAATAAAATATTTCAATAAAAGAAAAAACAATTTTTCAAAACCAATATAAAAGCATTTTTGATAAATCAATAAAACTGTTATTGAAAGCAATTTCAGAATATCTTACCAATGATTGTGTGTAAGGTATACACTCGGATACACTTGAATCTTCCTTACTAACATGCAATGTAGTGTCGTCAAATGGGGAGTAAGAATTTTAACAAAGCCTTCAAGCAAAGCCCAAAGTTGACCCGGGTATCCAAGGAATGTGGTAGCATTGGGAGACCGAGCTCTCTTTGGTGGCGGAACAACAATGATAACTCTTCTTTGTTACTGATAAAGGACCTGAATGAAAAAAAATTCAAGTTAAAGTTGTTAATGAGGTTGGTTCAGAATTTATTTCAAACAAAAATTTTGTTGGCAAAATTAAAATCTTTATGTATGCATTTAATTTATCGAAAAAAAGGCTAACAAAATTAAGACAGCATTTAACCCTATTCCACATGGGCTTTTTTATGTACGTTGATTGCATGGGGGGAGGAGGGTAAAAACTACTCCCCCCATGTTAAAATCTCTAATACGAAATTGAATGAAACTTGGCACGAATGTAAAACATCATAAGTAGTTTTGAAAAATCAAATTTTGACCCCATTAAGTCACGTGATTAGGTGATGACGTCATCAAAAACACCGAAAATTGACAAAATTTCTATTTTTTCTATGTAATTTTTGACCTACCTAAAACGAGATTTCCCAAACGATTCAGATGGTTAAAATTGGTGATGTTGAGTAGAATAAAATATATTTTCCAGAAAATTTCACTAAAACCAAAAATATTTGGAAATTGGGTCAAAATGGGGGATTTTCAGAGGGGGCAAATTCCTTAGAAATTCTCATATGGAAAAACGTCTCTATTTTGACGTATGCTTTTAATACTTGTACAAAATGATTCAAGTTGGTGTATTACCTTGTATTAATATTAACTAATTTAATTTGGTTGTTTATTAGCCACCTGAGAAGTGATGACGTCATCAAAATTCCCCAAAAACGGCTTTTACGGCTCCGACGGCTTTTTGACGGCTGTGACGTCATAATGACATTACAATGCCGTTAATCTGATGTTGGTCATGCACTGATAAAATATTTTAACAATTTAAGTCAGAAAACACAAGTTTCAACTTACCAATCTCTGATCAAATTGAAATATTTGGAATAATTACTAAAAATGGCTATACCGAGGTCAATTGATGACGTCATAGCAAGGGTCTGAGACCGAGTCACAAATTTTTTTTT
>JANSTP010173444.1:0-12041 GCA_025330745.1 Cladonema radiatum | reverse complement strand
AACGTACTCCATTTTTTTGAATAAGGTCCTAGATCGAAATTAATTGCGCTCGGAAACAAGGTTTCTTGTTTTAAAACTAGCATTTTTAAAGTATCATATATTCTGATCAATATCTCGAAAAATAAAGCCTTATTTAAAAATTTGGAGTACGTTATTGTAGAGGAACGTTTGATGATGACCTACGTATGATTTGTTTGAGAAAAAAATTTAAAGACAGTGGTTAGGAGGGATCATAAGTTAGTACATGTGATAATTAGACTCGAATTTTGAGTGTCATTTGCACAAAAACTACAATTTAAATTTTTTTTTCCAAAACGCCATTTGAAAGACAATTTTATGATTAATAAGAAAGTTATTTTCCATTTTCTTTAAAAAATAAACCTTGTGAGCAATCAAAGAATTTTTAAAACCTATAACTTTCCCTTCCTGTATCCTTAAGTTGTTTTATAAGTGATAATAATCGGCTTTTAAATCTAAAAAAGTATTGCCTCTTAAGAAATCTTCTTTCAATAAAAACAGTTTATTTCAATATGTAAATAAAAAGATGTGAGAAAATTACTTTAAATCACTAAAAATATTACTCATGGTTTTTCATCTTATTGTACATGTTATTCTTTTCCTATTAACGCTTTCATTCCTGGGCTAAAACTTCCCAAGTTACTGGACTACTGTTTAGATTTTTTTGATAGGGTTTTATTAAATGGCCACTACTCAAGTTGTACTCAATACTATTAATTCAAATTTTGCCCCTTTTTTGGGAAGATAATGTAGATTCAAAAAAGATAAATATGTATGCAAAACACTTTTTTTGAAAACAAAAATTGAAAAAATTAAATTAAGGCTAGATAAATAAATCTTAATGAAGAAACGGCAAATTTATTGTAGATACGCTATTCCCTGCTACATATGGAAGAATCAGTCAAAATTTCATACCAAAATATTGACTCAATCAAGCTTGGCAGCAAAAAAAAAAATGTTTTCATTAAAAATAACCCGAAATCCTGCTTATTTTTAACGTAAATCATATTTTGCATAATTCAAAAACTACATTTTCTTTTTACATGCGGTTTTTTTCTTTGTTAGGAAAATCTTTCTGTTAGCAGAAAAATAAAATGGTATAGCTATAGATATAGTAGAAAACCCGAAAACCAAATTTACCTTCGTTACTGCTGAGCGATAAACATGAAAATATCTCTGATTTTATATAATGAAGAGCGGTAACCACTTAATGAAAGGGTTACAATGCCTATTTATTGTCTATTTGTATAAGTCTATTTGTATAACCTATTTAACGTCTAATTAGTTTTTAAAAAACAACTTGTTTAAAAACAACTTATTATTAGGGTTAGGTTTAGGGGTAAACAACTTATTGAAAACATTTCAATTTTCAAAGAATTTTTTACAAAGAGGAACATATATATTATACATTTTTTGAACAAATACTTTCAGAAAAAATTATTTTATTTAAGGTAGGTGATTATAGAAGAGAACTAAATTTAGACACGCAGTACTCGTGTGCCTACCCATTTTCTTATCACAAAGACTGACATAGCATTTATTTTTGTACTTTCGACAGCATCCAATCATCTATGATGTCAGTTAAAAGTAAACTCAAGCAAAAACAAATTTACTTAACAAAGCTAAAACTATTTGCTTTAAGCTATTGAAGAATATGTATTAGTTATCGCATGGTTTCGAGTGCAATATGGCAAATATTTTTCGAGTTCTTTTATTTTTACTCTTTATTTTCATGAGCCTTTAGGCGAGTGAAAATAGCAATGAAAATAAATGAACAAGAAAAATATTGGCAATATTGCACGAGGAAAACCATGTGATAACTGGTTTATCACTAGCTTCAAAACATCACTGAAAGTTAACTTTCTTTGAAAAATTTATAAAAGTTCTTTGTTTACAATGCGTTTGAAAGAGTAAATCTTTTTACACTGTCATGGCTTCTCAATATTTGCACCGTATTTCATCGATATTACACTGTTTTCAAAATATAAGAAATTGCATTGTTTTTTCAACCAATCAGATTGCGTGAATTTTCGAAAATAGCTTTAATAAGATGTGAACAGCCCTTTTCCTTGTGGAGTTATGCACTTTCAAAGTTGACCCAAAAATGGCTCACGTTTGAAAATAAAATAAAACGAATAAATAAATGAATGAATGAAATTTCTTTTCATTCTTTTTTGCAAGTATGTTTATATCTAAAGAGGTAAAACGAAACTGTGGGGGGGGGGTGTGAGGTATTGGTTGTTTTCTTGTACTCTAATTTTGAACAAAATTTATCTGGGAAAATTCTAATGAAAAAAATGTTACAATGGTAATCCCAAAATGAGGGAAAAGTAGGTCATTTTTGGGGTCAATTTTTTGGCGTCAATTTAGATTGTATTATTTTAATTGTAAAATGTGGAACACTGCACTCAAAAAATGTTGAAAAGACTTGTGGATAAAAGGCAATGACGCTATCATATTGTAGTGACATCAGAGGTAGAATTTCATGCAAAAGTATTAAGAATAAGGTGGTCCATAAGTGTGCACAGTTTCATAAAAAAAAACACCATCAATTATATAATTAGGAGAATGCGATGTTATGTTTATAATAGTTAATGGTTTCTTGTATTATTAAAGTTTACATGTGATTATGTATCAGACCATATGCAGTTACTGTCACATGTATTAGTGAGCATATAATTGGTGCAAAATTATTTATGACATGTCAATTCTTAGAATTACCAATTGTTTGTTTCTTTTTTGCAGAGTATAAAAACAGTTGATTTTGCAAAGTTCTTGAGGCATCTAAGTTGACCCATACATTTACATTCTTCACAGAATTAGATGATACATTTTACATAATTTTGATTTGTGCAAGCTCTTTACTGCAGTACCTACTGCTTGGGAAGATTCAGATTTCAGGGTGATAGAAAACAAACACAGTTTCAAAACTCCAAGTTAATGTTAAAAATAAGTTGATTAATTTTCATACCTATGTTGATTTTGCATGACAGCTGAGAGTAATACATAATACGCCTGCTTGTTATCTAAACACAAAATAACGAAAATAAAATATCACAAGTGACTGAATAAAAGTGAACGCAAGATGTTTTTTGAATTTGTTTTCCTTAGAAGCTTACTTAAAAGCCTTACGTTCAATACACGATTCACACGCACGCTGTGCAGTTAAAAATACTTGACGATAGAGACCATCCTCACTTGCGCATTAAAGTGATATTACAAGATAAAAAATATCACATAAACCATGTAAACTTTGTTATTTAAGTTTATGATTGTTTTGTTTGTGAGTTTGACCTATTATATCTATTTATTACAAAGTACACTATATAATTTCTTTACTAAAATTGCCCTCTAAGATATTGCATAGATATCAAACAATCACATGAAGTGATGTGGTTGTACTAAATTGTTCAGTCCTCTGAATTCAGGACAGCAAACAGCAATACCGACTTGATTACCAACCTAATTTACCCTTTGCTGACCTCTGAAGTATTGGATTCAGAGGGCTGAATTGTTAACAGACTGAAAAAATACAACCAAGAATTTTCTACCAATTATCTTTTTAGCAATTCTTGCTTCTTAACTTTTTCAAATATGGTTTCATATGCTTTCCCATTTATTGTTTCACATGTGTAATTTGACACGAAAACCAGGGACCTCATATTTTTAGGAAGAATGCTTTCCAGGAACGCATCCCGAAACACTTTAAAAGAACCTTTTAATTCTGGAACATGTTCAAGAATATTTCTCAAAAATGTTTCCATTTTCATTCTCATTCCTACTATTTACAACGTTCCAGAATGCATTCCAAGCTGTAAAAACTTTTAGAATTTTTTAATGTTTAGACTTTTAAAACTTTTTGAACGTTTAAAACTTTTTGAATGTTTAGAATGTTTTGATATTTATAACTGTGTAGTGAGAACAACAAAAATTTGATAACTGTGTTTCTCCAATTTTTTCTGTCGTGAGCAAAGCAGTTCATTAGTATTAACCAAAGCGGATATTAACTATTAGGACGATATGATTCATTTATGTACACAACTCTTATTGGCTTTGTTTTAAAGCCGCTTGATAACTATATTATTCTATTCAAAGCCAACAAGTCTTTCCATAGCTGATAGCTAATTGTGTATATCCTTTTTAAACGAATAGTTTAGTTATATTTTTTGTACACGAACATATGCAACTCACATGCGCTTTTTTTATTTCTATTTATTTAAAGGTTGTGTATGTCCCAAAAAAATACACAAAGTAAGATAAAAAGTTTCTAAATACCTTTTGGACACATAAAAACCCACTAATAAAGTCAAACACTACTTGATATCACCATTCTAAACTCAAAATATTTTTCTTCTACAAGAAAAGCATGTGCTCACTTCACCATTTTAAAAAAAAATAAGTGTCGTATTTTGAGAAAGTATAATTTACCAAACAGAAAATTTTTGTAAAGTAGTAACCAGCCCAGATTGAAAATGGCAAAACGGAATTTTATAAAAATAACGCTTACATACATAATATTATTTTTTCATTTAAAAACTAAGAATGAAGATAAAAGATAAACATTAGAATATATCATAACGAAAAAACATGAAGAGGGATTGTGGTATGGTGTGCCGAAGTGAATTGGAACAACAACCAAAAAGGAAAAATCCAGAGAAAGCTTTCCATAAACTATCATCAGATCAAAAAACAAAGAATGCTTGGTTAACAGCAATAAACTGGACACAACTACCACAGTACGTGTATTTATGTAATAATCATTTTGAAGAATCCAGCTTTAATCAATCGTGGCGTTTACCAAAGCTGATGCTATACCTATAATTTTTCCCCATAAAGCTACCCCAAATCTACCCCAATCTAGCTCAGTCGCTTGTACAACAAAGAGACAACTAAGCAGATGTATGTTTACATATTAGTGTAATGCTTATAATAGATGCCCGGGGTGTTAACTAATTTCTTTAATTTTTTGAGGCGTTTATTTGAAGGGCATTTAAAAGAGGGAGGCACAGCATTTACTGAACATTTTTTATTTAACAAAGTCCATTTTCTTAACAACCCAAGAAAGAAAAGGCCAAAATGATGGTAGTTTCAAGTAAACGCTCCTCTTTGCAATTATTTTTGAAATAAACACTGCTCTTATGGGGGGGGGGGCATTTTACTGAGACAGCTTCATTGTAAGAATTATTTTTAGAAGGGGTGTTTATTCCAGGGGGCATTTATAGCAAGAGGAACTTCTATTTGAAGCATTACGGTACTTGCACTCTGATATTAGTAATGCAAACTTTTGATTAAAATTTTATAGATTGTCGAGTCAGCTATTCAATCATTTGACATATCAATGCCAGAAGGAGAAGATAATTCACCTGAATTGCAAATTTTCCAAGGACTCTCAAGTTACTAGTGTGTCAATACAAACCAATATAATCAAAATAAGAGACGTTATTCTGCAAGACAAACCCAAAACTAAATTCAAAGGCATACATATCTCTCCTAAACAACTTTATAAAGGCATAAGTTAAGATTGCCACTCGTTCCGTTAAATTGCAATGTGAGTATAATGAATACTTTTGGGTCATTTGGCTATTACAATTTTAATGGGCATGCAACAAACAAGTTCATAATAATTTGTAAAAACAAATTTTAGTGAGAAAAATTCGGTCTTTTAAGTTCGACTTCGGCTCTGGCTTCGGCTTCATCTAATTACATATATCAAACAGCTAAGCGCAATATTTTTTCTGTAAAAAAAAGTTTTTTGCTCAAAAGGGAAGAAATGGCAAAATCGATGCCAAAATGTGTAATATAGCCAACCCTCTTGCACCTGTACTACATGCTAACGTCCGAGATATAGCTTGAAATACCGATTGAATTGGAGGTAACCTGAATGCTAGCTACGAACCAGTGCCACCAGACACCCCTCAAACGAGAGGCCAGCCGAAGCTCCCAATCTGCGATATACATCATCACTGCGGGTGGAAGTGCATCTATGCTGGGACAGAGATGGATGTGGAAGGGCTTGGATGTTCCAAAATGGCTTACAGGCGATCACACATTTTAATATTCGCACAACATATATTTTTACATTTTTTAAAGTCCCAAAAAAGAAAGTGACACATGAAGCAGCATGAAGAAATTTTATTGATGCTATGAGAATTGAGCCGTTTTGGATTTTCACTTAAAATACAACGGCAAAAGATAAAAAAAAAATCTTATCAAAATAATATTAACCTGCCAATTTTGGTACGAGAACAAAAGTAAAAATCGAGAAATAAGCAATATAATATTAAATATATGCGCCGTTTTAGGTTGAAATTTATCAACGAAGTACAGAAATTTCTGAAGAATAATTTCTTAAGAGAATAATCAACTTAAACTTACAAAAAAAAGGTGTTTTAGTTTTCTACTTAATATTTATAAATGAATCAAATTATTCACAAAGAAAAATAATTAATAGAGTTAAAGAAACTTTATTTGTTTCACTTCGTAAGTTAATAAAAAATCAACTATTTTTTTTATAAAAAGCAAATATTTTTTTATGTGCAACAATTTTTTGTGTTATTATTTATTCGCAAGGAGATGATTTTTAATATTTAATCCTATGTCTAGACATGATTTAAAAGATCAAATAATAAGATCTGAATAAAGAAAAGTAAAGAAAAAGATTAAAAGAAAAAAATTACTCACCTGTTTATTTGCTTTGTTAACAGCAGCTGACGTGATAGATTGATTACTTTTATACATTTAAATATCAGAACTTTTTCCATGATTTGAAAAGTGGGAAACGACTTGTGTTTGCAGACTTGCAAGACAAGAGATAGAGTGTTTCAAGGTTAGTATAGATTTAATTTTATCTTATTTAAATTATATAAGGCCTCTCTTGATTGAGTTCACAACGCCCATTGGTATGAAGGTTGACATCAAGAGAGTTTTCGGCACAAAAGTTTAAGCCTTTCAGATTCACCTTTGTGTATGAAGCTTGGGTTTCGCGTTTGGGGTTCACAATATAATACGTCTCCCAGTGCCACTAGATATTGTATCTTATTGTATGAGGCTTTTCATTTGATATATATAGGAAGAAAGTAGATGGTAGAAGTAGATTGTTCATATTTCCAATCAATTAACAAACTACTAATAAATGTAAAGTATTCCCTTGAAGACCGAATTTTCTCATGTACATACGAAAATTTGGTTTCGGTTCGCCTCTGTGAAATTCGCCAAATATTCGGCAAAAATTCGGCCTTCAGCTATTCGGCTCCCACCTCTATTTTGATTGGTCCTCTTTAGTTAAACTTGAATATAATTATCTCTGGTACTGTTTCATCCTTTAATTAAAAGTACTTGACAGAAACTGCTTAACTATGTAGATTGACATTCCTGAATTGTGGCAGTCTGGCCATGGGGCCCAGGGGGTCCCAGAGTCCCCCAGCGATGGTTATAATGAAGGGCGGCAGAAAAATACAGGCAGCCTTTTTTCAGGCGAGAGCACTTTGTTTATTTGCGATATGTCTTATTTGATTTACTAGTAGTCAAGTCAATAGATTTTGATGAGTCTATGATGAAAATGAAACTACCTGTCTATAAAGAACACTACTTCTGGGCTCCAAAATCATATTTCATTTTGTTTGCTACCTATATAAGAAAGCCACCTGTCTTGGATGACACCTTTTTAAAGGTCCTAACAGTGGTCGTCTTATACAGTTTTGATTGTATTCTGTAAAAGGTGTTTTTATAGAAAAAATTTGTGGCATGACTATGCTTCCAGCATGAAGCGAAAGCTTGTCAATATGTGGGGTTTTTTTTGTTTTTCGTTTTTTGTTATAGTCATATTCACTTTATCTAGTTCCAACCTTTAAACTAAAGCTTTAAATCCTAACATTTAACAATATGTTAAGATATAGATACTAAAAATTTATAAAATTTTGCTACATGACTATTTTGTCCTCTTTTTGTTGAAGCATTATCGGCAGTTTCACTAGCAAACCAGAAAACATCAAATCCGAAAGCGTTAAGAAATAAAAATGTAAATATAATCGAACTTATTAATGAAATTATTTTTATGAACTCCGTTCTCAAGATATGATTGCCGTTAATTAATATTCAAGCCAGTTATTTTTTTATATAAACGATAAATCTAAAAATTAACTATCTTATCGAAAAAATTTACCGTAAATTATAAATGTTGATTCTAAAGAAAATCATTAATGAATAATAAAAAAAGTTAGCTTTAAATTGAAAGTGTTTACCATTATTACTTTTATTTTCAGAAAACATAATAATTAAATCTTATAATTATACTATACTCTCAAAGGAATGCTGCTGATGTAGGTGTAAAGAAAAATGTTAGAAATGTAAAAACAATAATTAAATCAATCACTTTTTAAATATGTTCACGAAATTCTTTCCTCGGAAACTCAGCTTAGATAAATCATAAACTATGTAATCATAAATCGTAAAAATACGTAAACTACGTAATAAAATACATAAATCATAAACTCTGAAGCTTTATCTCTTCAAGTGAATCTTCAACTTTGATTGAAACCCTTACAAATTATAAAATTTTTAAATAAAGTTTTAAGGGTTCAAGAAGAATTTTTTTAATATGTACTTTTTGATTTCTTAAAATGAAAACAAAATCAGAATTTCAAGTGTTATCACTAAATTTTCAGAAGCCCTACATTTTTAAAACTTTCTGAAAATCCATAGTTTTTGTGTAATTTGGATCGAAAGTCTGAGTTCTGTTTTCGCATCTTCTGATTTCGGATTTTTTTGTCATGTTATTAATTCTGACACATCTATATGTAAAGTTCTTTTTCTCTCTTTAATTTCATACGGCGCAAAGGTCTAGGGTATAACAGTAACCCCACTAACTAGCAATAAATTTTGTTTTATTTATTAAAATATTTACAGCAAAATAGTGTCCAATAGTGTCATAATACTAATATTTACTATTCAAAATAGTGTACTTCTTGACCGTATCATGTCTTTCAGAAATCTGCTTTCCTCTGCAATTACGCACAGGTATCGTAGCCTTCACGTTAGTTCGTATTGCATGCGTAAGTATTCCTGATAAATTATAAACTTCGATTTCAGTCCTCTTACATATAGTTCGACATTCCTACAGTAATTTATTATTCCAACCTATATTTTGAAAGAATTTTTATAAGCAAAACTTTAACAAAAAAAAATACTTAAAATATCATGGTCCCATCCTACAATATGTGAAACGTCTGATGAGTCCGGAATACTTTAGTTTCAATCAACGATCGGCTGTAAGAAATTATTTTTTACTTTTTCTTTTTCGTTCATAATATAATTGGCATAGTACGAAGAATATAAAATCATTTGGTCTGACTAATTTTTACATTCAACTTAGTTCAAAATAAGGTGCCGTTTAGCGCGTGTATTATATTATTTTTTCGAATAAAAATGCTAAGATAATTTTGATGACGTCATCACAAAATGGTACCAAAATGTTCAAAAAGTGTTGTTATAATAATGTACCAAGTTTCCCCGTAATTGAATTAGTAGTTCAGAAATTCTAGAGACCTGAATAGGGTTAAAGCTAGAGAAGATAATTTTGAAGAATATTAAGTTGATTAAAAAGAGAGAATATTCTTGAGTTTCCCGACTCTAAATATGGTCACGTAAGGGGTAACTTGGTAGGTAAGTAAAGTAAACTAACCATAAATCAATTTATAAACGTCCTGCTTGTTTTTTTAGAACCTAAGAGGGGGCGTCGACAATATACACAAATTCAACAGCAATTAGAATATGCTTGGTAAAGTTTTTCAAATAGACGCCCCTCCTAAAGGTATAGATGAAGTGTTGTTTATTAGGGTGGAGCATTTATTTAATTTTTTGTGTTTAAGAGGGGCATTAATTAGAGGATACGATAGGTTATAAAGTGATGGGGGGCATTTATTAGAGGATTTATGGTGCACGCTTTCTTCTTTATAACTACAATTTTATCAGAACAAGAACTATTAACTCTATTGACTATGTCGGATAATCTACGATAATCTCCAGGCATTATTTAATGGGGTGCGTAGCGGTAGTCTGACAACTAATCGATCCGACAGTTCAGTAGTTCGACAAAATAAGTATTTTTAGTTCGACATTTTATTTCATCTACATCTAATTTGCCCTACATCTTAGTTGTCCGAGAACTTTAATTTTTAATTTCAATTGCAAACAGTCTAAGAGAAACATTGCATTTTATTACACTGCTAAAAGAAAAGATAACATATATTATAATGCAGAGTAAATTTTAGCTCGCAAATAGGTTGGTGTTGAGAGTGAATTTGCAAGCAAGGGAATGCGGTAGTGATATGCTTAAGTTTGAGCGAAAACGATATGGTATTTTATTTGCATCACTTAATATTTTTTCAATGATAAGGAAAAATTCATTCATATGTTGTCACTGAAATATCCTTAGCTATAAAAGTTCTCTAATGGAATATTCATCTCAGGATTACCCCTACATTTATATCCAATATTTTAAATTAGTCAAAATATAGGGGAATAAATATTTGTTATGGTAAAGTGTCAGATAAATAAGACTTCGGAAACTTTGGTTTTCGGAAGAAAGATTCGTTGATAGGTTTAGTCAGAATAGTCGGACAAATGTTCACCTCCCTATTTAATCAGGAATGCTGATGAATATTCTGTTGACAACTCAGCCGATTTTTAATAACAAAGAACATTCATTAACATTTTTATAAAATATTAACAAAAAAAATGTTATTAGTAATAAAATATATTAGTGAACTAAGCTTACACCTCACAATATCATTTCATTTACAATAATAACAAAATAAATATAAAAACAAGAGTAGCAGGGTAGTTGTAAGAAAAATAACTTTATTACTTCATGAAGCTAAATTTCAAAAAGAAAGATTTTAGACTTTAAATACCAATTAACTTTCATATTAACTTTAAATTCATATTCCGCCTTATAAAACGTTAGTAAAATATATTCTTGATATACAGGAGAGGTTATGTATGAATGCCATTTTAAGAATTAAGTTGAGCTCTATAGAAAACTATTTACAAAATATATTAAAATTTAAAAAAAAACTCTGCGAAATACTATATTAAAATATGTTCACTAGTCCATTCAAAATTGGCAATTTTTTTGCTGATAAACCAATTTTTTTCTTCTTCGATTGCGGTTATTAATGGCACGGATATTTCATCTATTTTCAATAGGTGTTGGTTCGCAATATTTTCGTCAGATAATAACGCCCATGACAAACCACTTTCCATATCGACATCGTGATGTTCAAAAAATGTTGCTCTTGTAAATTTGCATATATTGTTTACTTTAAGGAGATTTTTCTCTCTAACGACAAAAACACTAAGAAATCAAGAAATACGACAAAAACACTAAGAAATCAAGAAATATGTCAAAAACACAAGGAAATCAAGAAATACGTCAAAAACACTAAGAAATCAAGAAATATGTCAAAAACACTAAAAAATCAAGAAATACGTCGAAAACGCTAAGAAATCAAGAAATACGGCCGTGGCGAGTCTTGAACCTTGGACTTTTCAGATTTCAGTTATGATTACTCACATTAATTGTAGCAGAAATGTGATTACACACTATAACCATTCATAAAAAGAGTGTGTGTGAGTCAATGATTAATAAATAATTTTCTGCCGAACTGAAAGTCAACGACGAGAAAGGTCTTGTATCCAAAATATTTTTACAGGAGTAGAGTTAATTCACAGTATGTTATAGGTAATTGCTGTGTATTTTAGTTTCCATTCAAAATATGTCCTTACAATTCTTAGGTAGGACTTGAACCCTTGCCTTATTATGTATGACTCTTCAAGCGAAAACAAAAAAATTCTAAATTTTTATTTACGAAATACTGTGACAATCTTAAAAAAACTAAGAAATGCAGTAAAAATTTTAAGAAACTAAGAAATCCATTAGAAATGTCTAGAAACTAAGAAATGCATTAGAAATAACAAGAAACTAAGAAATGTGGTAGAAATGTCAAGAAACTAACAAATACATT
>JANSTP010173333.1:0-12044 GCA_025330745.1 Cladonema radiatum | reverse complement strand
ATCCTGAAGTAAAAATGACGCCAATTGCCAAATGCTGCAAAAGAAACGGAAATTTTTGAAGCGCTGTGCGCTCTAGTTCATTATGTACTTTCACAGTCCTTAATTTCCATTTAAAAATAACTCTTTTTAATTTGGAGTAGAATGCTACAGTGAAAACTTCAACCTTTTTCCAACAAAAATGTTGGTAACTTCAAGAAAAAAAAAAAAATAAATAAATAAAACTAAAGATAAAAATATAGAAAAAAGTAGCAGTGTATCTTGATGTAAAAGACATTTTTAAGACAAAGAAAACATGTATCAGTCTTACTTAGAATTAAGAAACAGAAATAAATCAGGATAAGTTTTGCAACAGAAATATTTTTGCGAATTTCTTGATATTTGGCTTTTCCACTAAAGATTATCTTGCCCATTACTTACTTTTTAGTCACAAATTTTCGCTTAAAGAAATTTTTACAAGTTTCGCAAATGTGCCTGAAATTCGCAAAATTTAGTCATTTTTGCGAAAATAGATTCCCTAGAAAATGAGTTTTTTATATTTTTATTATGTATAATTTCACAAGAAACTACCTCTTTATACACACTTCAGAATGCAAAATGGTTCATTAAATAATTGCTCCTTTTTTCCTTTATTATTTTATTTTTTTATCTTTTTTATATTTTATTTCAGATAAGTTTTCGTATTCTTTCCTTCTGACTCAATGTAGTGAGTTTTTTTCTCTTTAGTTTATTTCATTATAAACTCATATCCAGGAGGGAAGTTCTTCATATCAAATAAATGAGTAATTTTCTTAATCGCAATCTGTGTTTTGGCCTGTTGTGATAAATATAAGAAAAAAGTTACATTAAATTGTATTTATATTGAGCTTTATTGTATATTTTTACTAGTATTCCAACTATGTATTTCCTGTTCTGTAGGCGTTGGCATATTATTATTATTATTATTATTATTATTATTATTATTAATGTAACTTTTTTCTTATATTTTTTTCAATATCTCTGAAGATGACTTATGTATAAAGTCGAAAGCTTAGAATTTAATATTTTACTGTTTAAAAACAATTACGTCGTCAATTTTTTGTGTACACTTCCTTTTAAAATTATTTCAATATTGTGAGTATTTGAAACATATCGAGATAGCTAACGTTCCCTTTACAGGTGCCCTGTCCATATAAAATATTGTCATACCCTGCATCAATTTTCCAATAAACAAATCAACTCAAAAGTGGCAATAAGGTTAAACTAGTAGAGAAATATCCAGATCCATAAAAATTATTATACTTTCAATGGCATAGGCCATAGTTGGCTTTGATGGCTATCCAGATCATCCAAGAACAAAAGATCTAATATATAGCAAACACTCGAAAAGGTTTTGTCCAAACATCAAAATAGCTGTGAGTAATGTCATCACTGTTTCAAAACGTCTATACTTGAGCAATTCTAAAAACTAAAACACTTAATCAGCTTATTGGCAACTGTCCTGGAGAATAGTGCAATCCAAGTCCATGTCGCATATTAAGACGTCGGCCGGCTCATCATCCAAAACTATGCTAAACTGCTTATGGATAGTTACAAAGAAAAAAAGAAAAAAAGAAAATTTTTAATAAAAAAGAAAAATCATATAGTTATGTTAACGAAAAAAACCATTTTCTATTAACCAAGATCATGCAAAAAAATTACTTCATATGGAGGAAAAATGGGGCACAAACCAATAATTTTGATTGACAAGTTTCTATAATTTGAAAACAGATTTGTCTTATTTTTTTTCATATAAAGTATGAAATGGTTTCTATTAGCGAAAAATGTAAATAATATATTACTATACGTATTGACCTGGTTTCCTGAGTTAGTTTAATTTCATATTTACACAGGTCGTGTGTTCTTCCAAATCTCTATTCAATAGATTTGATAGATATTTTTAACAGAATTTCAAAGAAAAAATGGAGGAGCAGTTGAATTATAGTTCCGTTTTTTACTTTAGCCTATCCCAAATATGTATAAAAAAAGATTTAGCTGAATTATGAAACTCGGCTTCGATGTAAGCCTTTCAAAATATGTAAGAAAAATTATAGAGTTCTAAAATAATGCCGATTTACGAGCTTCCTGGATTTCGATTTTCACAGAAAAAATATTTTTCTACGGATATACGCATATTTTGAATATAAAAAATTCACTTTTATTTTAACTTAAAACTTTCTATCATATGTTCTTTTGAAGAAATCTGCTTTCTTTCCCTGTGAGTAATCCTTAAAGCCACCAACCACAGGCCTCACAGGGGATGACGCAGATCTTATTGTTATTTTTTGGCATTACTGAATGGAAGGTGAATTTGAAGTGATAATGCAAACGAAGGCAGTAGGATATGGCAAAATTAGTATCTGCAAGTTCAGATTTGAGTAAATCAATATTGCTGTTACATGGATTTCTTGACTGGGAAATAATACCCGAAATCTATGGAATAGCAAAAAATAAATTTTTGGGTTTGCAAAGTTTGCAAAGCATGGTTCAAACAAACTTTTGCTTTTTTTTCAACCAAAATTACAGGAAAAACCAATTGGAAATTTTTCCTTTGAAACTTGGTTTTTTAACCCACTTTGGTCGTTCCATTACTAACTAAGTATCATGGAATAATTTAAGACAATTTTTGGCGACGCCATCAAATTTTCATTTGTTAACATCTGACATGCCTAAATTTTCCAATAACTGTGACTTGCGATGACGTCATCATTTTTTGTCTAAGGTGACGATGTCAACTTTGGTATTTTTTTAAAGTTCACATGTTGTTTTACCATTGTACCAATTTTCATCTGGTTTTGTTAAGTATTCCCCCACCCTCTTATAGCACCCAAAAAGGTTAAGGTTAAAAATAATATAATCTGTTTTCATAAAACGAGTCAGTTATTTTGGCGCCTTTACTTTAGTCCTAATGTTGCTATGGAGACTTTTAGAATTTGGAGTGAAGTCAAATAGTAAATGAAATAAATCAAAGTTTTTCGTTCTCTCTTTACAATTAACATCTTGCTTTGAAAATAATAGTTTTTATGATTTAACAGGGTAGCTGGTTTTTGCCACCTTCTTTTAACAAAATCAGTTGCTCTAATTAGAAACGGCCCTTTTCCACCTCTCTTAAAATGCAAATTCATGCTAAAAATTTTATTTTTGAATATTTTATGGGCTAAGTTTTCCCGTCAGTGAATTGCAAAAAATCTATTAGTCCCTTTTTAACTCTTCTGACAGACTGACAACTAATCTGGTTATTAATGTTAAGAACGATTGCCTTAAATTATGCACAAAATACCTAAATAACGATGTAGAAGAACAAAATTAAAAATATATAATTCCCAATGTTTTTCCTTCGCCACGTGTGAATTTCTTAGATACATAAAAAGGTAAAAGTTCATTTAAAGGTACATTTGAAGGTACATAACCGCCACTTCTATCATAGTACAAAACATGCTGAATCATTGCATTTTGACAAGTTATTTTGACATTGCACTTTACACAAGACATCGAGCAATTCAGACCTAAAACGAAATTTTTATAGAAGTAAGTATGAAGTAAGTAAGTATATTTTATTGGCATGAAGAGCATTCTATCTAACTTTTTTAACATTTTTTCTGCACTAGCATGCATTACCAAAACAATTATCCTCTTTACAACTACAAAGAAAATAATATAGAAGGTTTTCTTGAGCAACCATTTGTGTTGTCCTTATTAGTGTAGTTGCCATTTTCGTTATGTTACACAACCAGACTTTAATTGGGGCATATGCTCGAAGGGTAAAAAACATAGCAGCATTTGCTATTAGAGGCAATTGCTTTTGAATGATCTTTTTCTTGAACATAACTATATAATTTTTCTTTTTTATTAAAAATTTTCTTTTTTTCTTTGTGACTATCCATAAGCAGTTTAGGATAGTTTTGCATGATGAGCCAGCCGGCGTCTTGATATGCAACATGGACTTGGATTGCACTATTCTCCAGGACAGTTGCCAATAAGCTGATTAAGTTTTTTTGTTTTTAGAATTGCTTAAGTATAGACTTTTTGAAACAGCGATGACATTACTCACAGCTATTTTGATGTTTGGACAAAACCTTTTTGAGCGTTGCTATATATTAGATCTTTTGTTCTTGGATGATCTGAATAGCCATCAAAGCCAACTATGGACTACGTCATTGAAAATATAATAGTTTTTATGGATCTGGATATTTCATAAAATCAGAAAGAAATTTATTTTCGAAGTTTGCGAAAAACGCAAATTCATGCTTTGCAACATAATCATTTACAATGCGCGTCGTTCGTGGTTCAAATGATCTTGGTTCTTTGTTGATCGCATTTATGTTTTTTTAACCCTTTGTAATGTTGAAGATGACTTTTCAATAACAGCATTTTTTGCAGGCGCTAGTAAAATCATTTTAGCAAGCTTTACAACTTCGAAAATTAAACTTTTCTACCCGCTGTTTAAGAGCGAATTTCTTTGAAAATCTCATTCGATAGCGTGTTTCCTAAATCAAAAAAAGATGGTAGTAATTTTAGTTGCCTTTCCAACATAAAATGTGAAAAGTTGTTTCCATAAAACCTTACAACATCTTTCAGTTCCTTGCTAAAGTCATGGTCATTAGCAGCATTAGATAGCAGATTTTCCATTTTCTGATATGTGTTAACATAATCTGTTTGCTTAAATTGGCTTTAAATGCAATATGTAACTGTATCTAATATATTAAGATATATTTGAATGTAGTGGACCTCAATATTTGAAGGGAATTCCGAATCAGAACTTCCAATTACAAATCGTGAATGAGCTGGGTTTTTTTTCTTGCAATGCTAGGCTCACCAATTTCATGTCGACATGCAGCATTTCTACTGAAAAAGCTTTTTTCGTTTCTCAACGATTGGAGTGTTTTAACTGTTGACTCTGCAATATATTGAGCATTTTCGCATGCAAAGGAAGAGTGTTGCAAGGTAGCAGATAAATTATCAGAGTGTCTTAAAATAGCTACTGTTAATTGGACTCCGAAAAAAAATCAGACTTTTACATCTGGGCTTGGAAACCTATAACACTTGGACATACATTGGCCTCAAGTTTTTTGTCGAGAATATCTTCCCACAGGGTTTGGAATATTTCCCAGTTGTCTAGGATACTTTATAAAGATGCACAATGAACTGTCCAACCAGTAGGGTATATTGTTCGATAACTAAAAGGTGTTTATAGTGATGTTTGCTCCTTCAGCCTGTTGAACATGGCTTCCATTTTTGGAGAATACTTAATTTATTTATTTAACTCAAAACGTGTATCTCAAGTGTCCCATATTAACTTCACATTTTTCACTACATCTCCGACAGCCAACTGGAGACAATCGCCATAACAATGGCTTAGCAACGCTCTTGGTTCAGCTTCTTATTGCATGTGGCGACTACAGACCTAGCTCCAGCCATATTTGAAGTGCCGTCATTGCATTGACCTTTGTATTTCTCTCTCCGCAAAAGCTTTTTCCCAGGTAAAATATCTAAATGGCTCAATTGCAAAAGTTTTTTCCGGCATAATGCAAAGGTTTCTTGCTTTTGTCAATCCGCAAAACTTTCTTCCAGTGAACGTTTCTGACATTAAAGTAACTTGGATTTTTTTGCAAAAAAAGTCATGAATTCAATGAAACCAAATTTCAAAGTTTATTCCTCCAACAAGTGCCTCTCTCCCTCTCCTCTCGTCTTTCCTCGAGGTTGTTCAAACCTCCTTCGAGGAGTTTTCCGAATTCTTTTAAAGAATGTCAAAAGCTGTCCCTGCTGTCCAGAAAATTAATATATTTTATGGGCGGAAAATGACAGGTGAACCTTATGAATGTGACAACACAACTTCTGTAACTCAAAGTATTTGACTTTTCAATAAGTCAGAACATCCAGGCAGAATGTGAATACTTTTTGAGCAAACAGAATATGGGGAGGGGGTAATGGACAAGAGCGTTAAAGGTGGTGTACCGGATACCTTGGGGGTAACCTTTGAAAACGAGAGGAATTGCATTATTGGACTTTGCGTTTGAATTATCATGGATAAACATTTGGAAAATTACCACATTATATGTTTTTCAATAGTTTCTATTGTTTTCAAAAGTCACTCTGATGGTATCTGATCAAAGCATGAACGGAACACGGCTTGTTTCTAATATATAAGAGTGCACCTTGCAATAGAGAACCATTGATCGAAAACAAAAAACTAATTCATGGTAGATTTTTTTAAGCCTTGAATACTGGTATGCTGTTTTATGAAGCAAATTATCATCAGTTTTAAATCGAAAATATTGAGTAACTTAACAAATTACATGTTTTTTTTATAAGCATATCATTTTTCACAAATAGGCTCGAGTATGCTTATCGAAAAACTTTAAGACAGCTCAAGTTATGCTTGTGATATGCCTATTTCAATCTTTTTCGAAAGGTCTGTCGTATTAGAATTTTCGTTGTATAGATTTGGGAAGAGACTACACGAGAAAAAAAAATTTCATAATTTTTTTTTAATATTGCTTGCCTTTTCCCCTTGAAAATAGAGTTCGCAAGGGGTAGAAACATTTAGCAATTGCGTTTACAATAGGAAACCTCCTATCTTTTTTGAAAATGAAAACAAATCCATCACAAGACGAGAAAATCATTTTAAGTCATGTCATGTTGAATCAGTTTGTTATATACATGATGGAATTTTACAAGGAAAAGTGCATGCAATTATGAAAAACAAATCATACAAAGTTACAGTAACTTGTCTCAGTTGGTTTATTTTGTATTTGAAAGCCAAATAGCTAGCTACTAGCTAGCTTAACATGGCTTCAAATCATCTGGTTCGCCTTTTCAGAAGGCAGAGTATTTTAATTTATTTCCCTACCTACTTTAAGTACACATTGAAGATGACAAAACTATTAAAAAACAGAGTGTGAATGCCTCAGAGGAGATTTCAAATGCAGCTTTGTTCATTCATGCAATACACAACATCAGTGTTACAGACACGGAATGTACATGGAAAAAAAGGCATCATCCAAAAATGAACATCAAATGATAACATTGCTGTTCTCCATTGACAAAACTGAAAACTACAAGCCTTTCAGCAGAACTCCTAATTCTGAAGATAATGAATTTTTGATAAATGCTTTGCAGCAGTATGGGAAGTTTACTTGCATTTCTTGGTTACTGTCACCTGAACCTGAAAAAATTGGCAAAAATCTATTAGTTCCTGTAATAGAAGAACTTATGAATTCCCAGAAATTTGTCAGCATTATATCAGAGGAGACTCAATTAGCTTATTTTAAAGAGAGACTGAAAACTCATGAGGAAAGTATTATAAATGTGGCATCTCTGACTGCAGGTCAAAGAAAAAATCCGAAATAGCAACTTTTGAGGAGAGGAAGGCTGACTTTGAGAAATTTTGGTCATGTCTTACAAGCAAAGAAAGTCAGTGCTTCTCTGATCAAAATGATCAGATCTCTGATGTGATCGAAATGATCACATGATCAGTGATCAAAATTATCACATGATCAGTGATAAAAATGATCAGATCTCTAATGCCTCTGTGATCAGTGCTTCTCTGATCTGTCTGGTGTGAAAGCATTTAGGTTTATTTAACTCATATAATACTTTCCATTATTTGATTTGCGCAAACTTACTAGACCTACTTCCTTATTCCAAGAAAATTTTGTGATATGAATATTTTGCAAGTTTCACGGCCCGGAGAAAAAAATGATGAAATTAAAATTAAAAGTTTTTTTCCATTTGTGATTCACAAAAATAAGTTTTGCAAAATAATCCAAAGACGTCTGATTCAAAAAAATTGATTTCGGATAAGCCTGCCCTTCGTCAAAATATATTCTGAGATATCAATTCGGTATGCCGTGACTGAATTATGCGAAAGCAAACTTTGCAAAATTTCCATTTTTTGGACCTTTAATCTGGGAAAATAAATTCCAAGAAAATTTTTTCTCAAAAAACAATATTTTCATTCGAGTTTATAAAGAATGCCTCAATTTTTTGTCTAAATTCTCAATTCTATGTCCAAAAAACTTCAAAATGTAAATGCCGCAAAGTTAAAATGCTGCAAAATTATTCATTTTGATCGAAATGCAAAATTAAAATATAGCAAATTTTACAGTTTTACTTGAACTGCCAAATAAAAATGCCACAAAATGCAATTTTGTCCCACAAAACACAAAGTTAAAATCCCAGACAAATTTCTAAGTTGCAAAATTTTCTTACAATAAAGTTTATACCAATAATATGAGCAACTGCTATTTTTGTTGATCAAAACTTAAGATACTTCAAAAAAAACATATGGCATCAAGCAAATTTGCAAAATTGTAGTTTCATAAGAAAAGAAAGTTTAGATTCCAATAAGGTGATTGATTTCTGAAGACATAATGAAAAAAAAAAAAGGTAATTCAGTTTTAACTAAAAGATGTTCTTGAAAAACCAAAAGGTTTATCAATAATAGAAAGTACATAAAAAAAGATAACCAAATATAAAACTTCAACAGCCTTTTATAACCTAAAAAATATAATTATCACTCTGTAAGGTGAAAATTAACACTTTCACAACATTCTTTGGTTAAAGGAAATTGCAGAATCACCAATGCTGAACAGAGTTATATTATTTTATTAGTGTGAATTCTTAAAAAATGTGGTATGAAATTCAAGATTTTAAAATCTTTTAAACTTGCATTAGCTCTTTGGACAGGAATTCTGCGTGTTGCAATTCTTCTTGTAAGCTTAATTTCACTCTCTGTTAATTTTCCATGTTCCCAAAAGGATGGAATATTGAAACCTGTTGAAACAATATCTTGAATTAAAAAACCCTTGTCTGCTAATATCATATCACCATTTGGCATTTGGTCTAGCAAACCACAGTTTTTGGTAGGTTTTCATCGGAAATTGATCCTGGATAAAGATCATATACAAATGTTATAACAGCATTAGGTGCAACTCCAATGAGGATTTTAAATGAATTCATTCACCTATAAGATGAAAAGTAACGTTCTGCTGACTCAAAAGTGATGGCTTGGCCACTTTAATGTCAGTACCGGCAATAACTATCCTGCAACTACTAAACTGATTAAACGCTTTTGGAGAGCATAAGGCATTTTTTTGTGGAGATATGGTATACATGTCATGACATTCTTGAACAACAGTTCAAGTAAAACATATATAATAGTTTTGATGATATTTGACACTGTTGTAGCACTGCATGAAAAGAGTTGTGCCAGATGTAAATTTTTGTAATTTTGTTTTAGTTTCATAAGGGTTAAAAATATCTGGTCATCAAATGCAATGGATTCAACTTTCCATCCAACATAATACTACATTTAGTCTTTAAATGGCTTGGCATACGACACAACAATATTAAAAATCTCTTTTCTTGGCAGTCCTGTTTCCTTTCGAATAACATTTTCTTCTAAACTCCCAGCTGAATAATGAACGTTTCTGTATTTCAAAGCATTGTTAGTTTCCTCGAGAGTTCTTTTTAACTGTTGATTTTCAGCAGACAAAATGACATTAGTTGGACGACCGAGGCGTGGGTTTGAACTTGGAACCATTAGATTCAATGAACTTTAGGATTCGCTGCCCGATGCGCTACCAACTGCGCTACGCCACCTAAGATTATGCAGGTCGCCTAAGACATAAGTTTGGAAGGAATAAACAACAAGATTTTACACTTTTATTTTGCATTTTTCCAACATTTTTTCCAAAATAAAATTCAGTGCCCAAATTACAGGTAAGAAACTGGAATGGCGAAAAGAAAAAAAATGTTAATGTTTTGGTCACCAAAAGTGTACTTCCAATTGACTATTTGGATATGGACGCATTGCTGACAAGCGTATCGAGAGAAATTACAGTGTTACAATTAGAACATAATGACAGTAACATATATTCCTTATTGAGGTCAAAAAAATAGCTCAGTTCTCAAAACCTTGTGCCATCCTACAGTTCTGATATTGGATAAAACATATGTGCCTTACCTTATAAGAACCAATGATTTTTAACTGTCCAGTTAGCTAATGTTTCTTGAGACATATCGATGGACATTAACCATTTCTTTACTCTACTTGACAATAGACAAGATTAGTCGTCTACGGATGTCAGCAAAGAACGTGAAGTGAGTAAACGACTATAACCATATTGCAACATTTCACGAGGAAAAGAAATATTCCAAGAAATTATAGTTACATCATGATTGTCAGGGTTTACGAAAATTGAAATTATTTTGTTCAAGTTTGGCCTAGAAAACAATCAAAATCATTTCTGTATTTTTATCGGTTAGTATTAAAAATAAACATATTCTTATTTTATAAAAAATGGTAGTTACCGATAAGAATGTAAACAAAACACTGCAGTTTGCTTCAATTTGGAAATTTCATTTCAAGTTGTTGGGTTAGTGGATTATTGATGAAATAACTTTCTTTCTCTCTTCTGAGTCTGTGAATATAACAGCAATATTTATGAATACTGAAAGACAACAACCAAATATTGAGTCGCGATTCATGTTCAAAAGCCTAAAAAACAAATGAAAATAATGCTCTCTATAACAAAGTTATTAACAAAGAATTTTTATCCTGAGTAAATATATCAGGGGATATTTACACATGATTAGCTATTGAGACTCAAAGCCATAACAGCTCAATTGAAAGTGGTTCATCATCTTTAAACAAGATAAGCCTACCCTCACCATTGGCAATTAAAAATGAAGTATCATCTCTGTTTCAAAGATCAAAGAGATGAGGTGGAAATAGTACCAGAGCCATGCCCAAGACTTCTGCAATAGCTGGATATTGGTCTACGATCGCAAATAGATCAAGATCAAGGCCTCTAGTTGTGAATAGAACTCAGCACCATACATTAAATTCGAGAGACACACAAAATGCTTTGCCCACACCTGCCACACCGTTTTCTGCCAGTTGTAATACTTCTACCATGCTAGTCAGGTATCCTTTTGTTTTCAAAGAAGTTATTTTGTTAGACTCGCAGGGCTGCTGAAGCTATGGGGGCCATGGGGGCACAGCCCCCCACCCCCTGTTTTGAGCAAAGACAAAAAGTGCCCTTTGTCAGTTTTTTCTGCAATCATTTCATGGATATTAAAGAAGGATTATTCAAGGAAAACATTCAAAATGCTCTTATTAACCCTATCTACTAACCCTTTTTTGAACTTACGATAAGCGGAGACTTTTTGCCTGCTTTTCACCGGACCGCTTATAAATCCACTTAAACTTAACAAATAGCAAGCAAACGTTGGCCCATAAAACTTCAACCTATTTGCTACCCATTAACGTGATCACGTGATCAAAAAAGATGACGTCATCATTTTTCGCTGTGACATCAAAAATTGTTGTTTTCTGTCAAAAATTGGGTCTGAAAAATCAAAATTGGGATTTTTCAGTAGAAATTGGTCAAAGACCTTAGAATTGATGTTGAACTTAACAATTTAACCTAAAATAACAATATTAAGTGTTACTTTTGTCGTAATCCCTTTTTTAGTCCCAATTTTTGCTCAAAAGCAATACCTTGGTGAAATGATGACCTCATCACAAAATTTTAGGGTCAGAGGGGCAAAACATTTTTTCACCATCGTATTCCCGATAAAAAGTTAGGAAGGTACTGAAAATTTCAGCTTAACATTTATTACGGTTCCAGAGATATTCAGAAAAGTTTGAGCCAGTGGGCAAAAAAGCCCCCCTCTCGCGCCTCAGATAGGGTTAAGCCTTCAAGCATTTATGCAAAAGTATGAAAAGAGGCTTTGCTTCCTTAAAAATCAAAAGCAGTTGACTGTTTCATCGTTATTGGCTTGTCATAAATGGTCGAAAACATTTGATAGATCAGTAATAAGTATAAATAACTGTATAAACCAGTTATTTTTGGAAAGTTAAAAATTTGGCTAAATTTAGGTTAAAGGGATTCCTAGGTGAAAATACAAGTTGGGTTCATATGAAAGAGGAGAAAAAATGATGAGCACCAGTTTTTATTTCATCTCAATCCGACTTTTCGTTCTCGAGATATTTGAGATTAAAGATTTGTCACTTAGGGAAT
>JANSTP010173332.1:0-22055 GCA_025330745.1 Cladonema radiatum | reverse complement strand
TTATTATTATTATTATTATTATTATTATTATTATTATTATTATTATTGACTATTTTATTTGTTTGTTTATTTCTTTTACAACTTTTAGTCTATACACGTCACGGACTAGTAATATATAATATCTGCATTACGTCAGAAGGGGAATGGCTGAAATTGGTTTAAAGTAGACAAAAACCTTTATAGTGTATTGCCACAGGGCTTTTGCTTGTGACCAACCAAGGTTCTAACCCTATACCTACCAAAAGACTGAAACCTAAAACTACTACATATTTCTCATATTCTTTTTATTCACTTGTTCGTGTTTATTTTTCAGTTGACGCACGTTTCAAGAGCAATGAACTTATTGGCAGTAAGATGATAGAGCTGTATTGGAAATCAAGTGATGGAAAAACCTGTAGTTCTCATGCCGATAAAAGTAGCACTTTTTGGGGTCTTTATTTCAACTGCAATAATGGAAATGGAGTTCCTTTGGAAGTTCGTACAGCCGGGTATATACTTTTTATTTATCAAATGTATCAATTAGTCTGTTCCTAAACTGCGAACGCTTATTTAATATTAAGCTTAAATATTAAATATCGAAATTTAAACTTATTTTGTAGGTAGTAGTTTGATAAAAACCTTCTCCTCACATATCATTTAAAGGTTTCGAGTTTAACGAATAATTTTTTGTTTGTTTCTTTGTTTGTTTTTATTTTTATTGAGTATATTAAATATAATTTTTTTTTTCCAGATCTTAATTAATTTCTTTACTGCATGAGATCATTCTTTACAGGACAAAACTTTCTTTACGCCCGATACTTTTGAAAGATTTGAAAGATTATCATATTTTCGGAAATCCAAATTTTAGTACTCCTATCATTATTAATCAAAATTATTCATCATATAACCTTTCCATAATAACTATAATAACTATAATAGCCTGATAACTATGAACATAAGTAAGCATTTTACTACGTATATGACCTTCTGACGTCCAGTAACGTTCTACTATAAACTTACTAAGAGATTCGTGTATTATATACTCACTGGCAAAAAGCCGTTTCTTGTTTTGGTTAGGGCAAACAGTATTTTGCTCTGTATATATCGTTTTACTAAAAATCGTTTTACTAGGTCCTCGTATTATATACTCACTGGCACAAGTCGTTTCTTGTATTGGTTAGGACAAACAGGGAATATAAAACCCGCTCAGTTCCGTGACCGAACTTCCGGCGATTATTTTCATATTCGGTATCTATCGGAGAAAAATTATCGAATATACTTCGGAAGTAACTGCTATCTCTTTGTAAAATATTCATCCAGTCAAAGTAATCACTATTCCGAATTCCGGTGTGGGACATCACCAACTGATGAAAACATCTACACATTGAACAGTAAGTATGCTTATTTTGAATGTGAGTTATTCCAAGGCTAGCTACTTTAAAGGACTTAAAAACGTTCAGTGTTCAGTAATTTTTAAAATCCATAAGACCCATAATTTTTAACAAACGCTAAATATAATATAATACAAGGCTCATATAGATAAATTTTTTGTTCTTAAGAATAATTATTCATGTTAATTTCATATTGTTATTATTATTCTTTCTTTCTGGTTCCGGGACCAACTAGGGGTCAGTTTGTTCTCAAAACCCCAAAAAGTTTTGAAAAATGTTTTTTTCAAGTTTCTATTTTTTTTTTTCTGAAAATGGTGTAGAGCTGACATGATACCCGCCTTGGCATATAACCGCCCATATACCCATCAAGGCATGATATGCTGATTTAGATCTAAGACGCGAAGGTCAAATTAATTATTTTTGATAAATGTAAAGTTAACCCTTAGAACGCCACAAGCCGCTATACAGCAGGAACGTGTGTTACTAACAAATAGTAACACACCAAATGCGCCTATTTTGTGCCTCAGGAAACTCAATGCTCTTTCCAGTAAGACAACCAACCTCTGGGAGGCTTTAGTTGTAGATATACAGGATGTTTTTCTTTAAAATAAAATTTTTAAATAATCCTACTTTCCTGAAAATGTGTGGCGTGCAAAGGGTTAACGTTATGGGTTTTGCTCAGAGCAGTTTTTGTGTAATTAAATAGCGATAACGTTTTTTTATCAAAATTTATAAGCTTAATTTATAACCTTTAGGGTCGCAAAGAAAACTTTTAACGTTAATTAACCGTTCTACAGCACTCCAAATAAAACCCATAACATTTACGTTGCGTTTATTGAAGTTTCAAATAAAAGTAATTAATTTGACGTTCCCGTCCTATATCTAAATCAGCCTGATATGTTCATATGAACTTCTGGCCTATGACATTAAACTAATATTCCAAAAACAAACTTCAAAATTACTACCAAAGTTATGGCCAATTGAAGAAAAATAGTCAAGTGATGGTGTGATGTCAAATACCTAAAAAAATGACCTACTTCAACCCCTGAAAGTTTATGGTAATTGAACCAAGTGATTGAACAAGTAGTTTCTGAGTTTTTAAGGTGTGTGGGGGGAGGAGGGCGGAAATTCCCTCCTCCCCCGGTGAGCTCCTCAAAAGCCTGGCCTGAATAGGTTAATATGAAACATTTTCATAGAACCCTTGGCTCTTTCGACATACGGGATATGCGTTTTTAAAACATTCCACACTCAAAAAATCTTTTTGCAGTGGGTAATAAGGGAAGTTTCGCCGGGTTGATATAATTATTCGAAATTATGACCGGTGACATCATTTACAGTGCTATGAGAATAGAATTAATGAAAAATTTATGTACATTCATGAAGCTGTCTATAAAAAAAAATGTTATGTCAGGAATTTCGGGAACACAGAGGATTATCTTTATAGGACTTGTCACTGAACCCTATATCAATTTCAATAATCAGAACTAGAATACTACGTTATATCACAAGTAGGTCTTTCCTGGTAGGTTAGATTTGCTATTATGCAGTTAAAAAAGGAAAACGAATTCAGAAAAATTGGTAAACACTGTCAAGAGAAAGCACTCACAGAGTTGAGGTGGTGCACAGGGGGATACAGCACCCCTATTTGAAGAACCCAAAACCGCCTCCTGGAAAAAATCGCCGCCAAAAAAATTAATATGTATCTATATGGGGCAGATGGCGTTTACTCTTCCAGAACACCTGGTCATATACGCAAACAATAACATCCAACAGCCAGCTGGGTGTTGTTGTTGGTCCAGATTATGATGATGGTATATATTTTATGTGACCATTGTGATTCTTGTCTTGTCTCTATCAATTGTTTATCTGTTGATATTGCACATGTTATAGTTTTTGCTTTGTTTTTTTTTAATCTTCTTTAAATTCTCTCGAGTTTTCTCCTTACAAATTGCAACGTGGTTGCAGACATGGTATGTTGTGCCAGGAAATTGTTAGCAATCTAACTTATATCAATCTGCTGCTCAATGAGTTGAACATTTGTTGAGTGTATGTGCTAGTTACAGGGTTCTATTATTTTTATATTTCTTTTGGTGGTTCATCTCTTTCTATATATAAAATTATTATATTACAATAATTATACAAAATGAAATTATTGCAGTCTATTTATTTCCCAAGATGAGGTTATATGACATGGGAAAATATTGTATCCCTGGTAGAATACAGAGCAAGGATAATGCATAGATTATTACAAGTGGCTTAATTTTAACATTTTAGTCGAATAAATGAATCAATGGGCACCATTTTATTGACTAAAAAGCTGTCTTTGGTTTAAAATGTGTTACTGCAAAAATGCAAAAGGTTCCTAGGAATTACCTGTTTTATCAGCTCTGACCTATGACTGATTATCTTAAGAGCTATTTAGAAACTCAAAATATACCCAAGCTTGGCAAATCATAGACCTTTGCCGAATGGAAATTTTCAAGAGTCAATTTCCGCAATTTCTGAAAATAGAACTTTTAAAACAGAAGTAGACTAGATCTAGTCCCCTTTACACAAAACCCGCGCGGGAAAAATCGTACAGGAAAAGCTGTGATTTGAAAAGGGGACTAGTGGATTTTAAAAAAGTTACGTGATTTTCTCCACTTACAGCTAGCATATACCGCATCGTATTTGGCATTTTTTTGATCTCTCGCTCGGCTCTATTGTATCTTGGATGGAAAATCGGAATTTTCAGGGGGACATGTAAGATATATTAAGAGTTATAATTTCAGAAATCGCCGAAATGATGATAAAGTGAAGTTTCAGGTGAGACATAAACTTTGCCTCCTAATAAAACTCTAAATAAGCAATATTGCAAATCTGTTGTTGTAAGTATCAAAATTTCATGCCATCAATATTTTGCTTCAAAACTTATACCTAGCTAGCTAGCCAACTAGGTATGTTACTATATTTTGCCAACAAGCTGGCTAGCTTTTTGGTTGGCTTTTTGTGTCCTTGATTTCACACTGGGTTAGGGTTTTTGAAGTGCTCTGCTTCCACATTGTTGTGAGGCAGAGCTGAAACTCTACCAGATTCATCGTATAAATAAGGTAAAATTAGTTTTGTTCCTACAAACATTCAAGCATTCTTCACAGACAGAACGTCTAACATAACACAAGCTTGCTCTGCTGCCGATCAAATAACTACAGCAATATACCTTTTTTGTGGGTTCTTTTTTTCAGTTGATGCTTATCATTTTGCAGCTTTCCATAATTTTTCCATGGATAATAGTTACTTGATATTGCTTTGAAAAAAATCTTAAAAGTAGCTCGCTCTCCTGCCCAGCAGCTTTTTGAACATGAGGGGTTTTATGAAGTCATTAAGAATTACAAGGTTAAGCGAGAGGTGTCTGTGTACTGTTTTTTGTAGTCTTCCTTGTTCAGATGTATAATAAAAAAAAGACTTTCTGTTGAATGTACGCTTAGAGAAGTTTATTTCTACAGCTACAGACACATGACCGTTGCAGAAACTGAAAATAATTTCTACAAGTTTTGATACATAAGCTTTTCAAAAACCTGTTTAAAACGAAACCTAGAATGAGGAAAATATAGGGCAAATTATATTTCTTAAACTTTTTTATGCACTTCGCCATGTTTCAGAGGAAGCATACCGCAAACCTCTTCATCATTATTTTATATACAAATTTATTTGTACTCAAGCAATTCACCATCTGCTTCCTCACATCTGTTTCCTCAATTCCTCAAAACTAATTTCCTTGGAAACCTTTGGAGACAGATTTATAATATAATGGTGAAACTATCTCTGGAGCTTTGTTCCTGAAAAAAATTTTTTGTGAAAATCTGTAAATTTGAGAATCTGAAAATCAATGAAAATTCAATTACCACACTGTATATGATTGAAAATAATTTGTATATGGAATGGCATGAACCACCAAAAGAAATATAGAAACAATATTATACCTGTTGCCAATATTATAGTGCACATACATTGACAAATATTTAACTCATTACGAAGGTGATTAATATAATAACAAATTCATTCGAACGTTCATCTATTTTTATCAAAGACAAAGTATGTTTTTAAAAAATTGCTTTAAAAATCTTTTTCATTGAGATCGAATCACTCTCTTAGAAAGGATTTTGACTTGAAATTTTAGGCAAATATAATTTAGGTTTGTTAAAATTTTAATTTTCGCTTTTAAATTACAGTGAAAGAACATAACTTAATTTGCTTCATTAAAATTATATCTAACAGCACTTAATATAACAGGCTGTCAACGCTCAATGACTGACAAATATATTTGGATATGTTTTAAATGATCAAACTTTGACAGGAATATTCTTATTCTTCAATATTTTTTCAAAAAAGTTTTAACTTTGAAGAATTTTATTACCGTCAAAATACCGTCAATTTTTATTTTAAGCTTTACTCTAATAAAGAGTGAGATTATAGTTCTAGGGGTAGGGTAGACATCTATTTTTTTGGATAACTTCTTCAACAACATAAAAAATTCCTTGATAATGTGTCGTCACTTTCAAATTTTCCTTTTCCAATCAACAAATCAAGCCATTTAAGAAAATCCAAACGATGTAATTTAAACACGGTTCCACTCAATTTTTAATACGTTAAAGTAATTTGTAATTTATCAGCATCACACGTGCACTGTTTTCCTTTAAAATCAAACTTTCGTCCCTCCAAATTGTAACATGGCAAATCATTTTCATGTTAACGATTCTACGTCAAAAGACTATCAGACATACCCAGTCACAACATTACCAAAAAAAAAAATTTCAGATGATCTTAATTTTGCCCTTTTCGCAGTCCTTTTTCTTCATGACTCAAATATCTTTGCATGAAAAATTGAAAATTCCAGTTGTGAAACAAACTCTAGTTTGTTTAATTATGCCGATTGATTGTCATAAAAGAGCAATGCAAATAAATTTTGATGCGTTTACTTGTTTAGTTTTGCGTAGATATAATTCTGCAAATTTGACAAAAACTCGAAAAATTTGAAATGGGATCCTTCTTTGTCTGGAAAGAGTAGAAACAAAAACCTTTTTCGTAATTATCAAATATTTTTATAGTCTTTGCAACTTTTCAGATGAATTGTAGCTATACAATGAAGTATATTTATTTTGCTGGGAAACATCATTTGTATTGCTAAAACCTCATTGTTATGTAAATGTAAATTTTATTACAAAAACTGCTATAAACACGTTTAATTCCACCTCACGAAAAAATACACCTATAATGCCCCTATAGAGAAAAGAAGCCAGCTTCGTGACTGAAAAAAGTAAGCGTCCTTGAGCTTTAATTTGAATAAGGGAAAAGTTACTAAGCTGTTAAACGAAAATTTGGTTTTTCAGTGAGGGAGTACAACTGATCTTTCATTTCTAAAAATAATTTGACCGAAACGTTCATTGGGTAGGATATCACTGGGTGTGTGAAATAGAAGTGTTAAAAGGTATCAAATAGAATTTCATATAGAATTTCATATTCTAATTAGTCAGAGTTCGTAACTGACGCTTTTTAATACTCATATTTAACTACGAGCCCCTGCTGGAAGCTTTTGTTTGTGAAATTTCTCTGTTCCATATCAAATTATTTGTTCCCAGCAATGGCATTTTCTTGTGAAAAAACTTGAGACGCACTACCAATAGCTATAAAAATAAAAATATATACTTTTTGAATGTAATGTAAAATCAGTTTTTCTTATATTTATAGTTGGTCCAGATTCGTTTTTCCAACCGCTCATTAATAATGGTTTCCAGCTCTCTATTGAAATTGGTTCTATTCAGTATTACCTCGTGGCTACCAAGTTGTCAAATATGGTTCATAAAGTAGAGCTCTCCAGTACCACTGCCGCAATAGAATTCAGGCTTAAACCTATCTCAGCCAGGTAATTAAATTGTTATTACTTATAAATTATTCATACGCACACGTATCGATACCATCCTACATAAGTATTTTGAAAGCTAGTGGCTAAATCTTTGTCACTTTCTAAAATAAAGCACAAGGAATTTTGTTGTTTTTTGTTTGATAAATCCAGGATTTTCATGACCAGTTCACCTGTCAACTACCGATCACAAGGTAATTGTTTCATTGCTTTTACTGAAACCTTTAACAATCCATAAATCAACAGATACCATCCTACAGCGCTACGTTAGCATGTAGATAAATATTTTTGAACATTCATTTTTAACAATACTTTGAGATTTGTAACATCAAAAAACACAGTCACCAGTAGAAACCCCTAAACTTTAGCCTCGTTAAATTAGTTCTAAAAGTCTCAGATTTTCTGCTTTGATTTTATTTTATTTTATTTTATTTTATCTATTTCCAGTCGAAAAAAGCGATAAAGCGATAATTTGATTACATCTACATAAAGTTCTATATCTTTTTATAGCAATTATTTCACTATCAGCAGTGCCAAAGGATTTTTGTTTTGGAAAAGAAATGTTGATGATACTAAAGAATTGGAGCTCCGCAACAAAGCCTTTGGTGACAAATTTCTCATAAAACCTGTAACAAGCACATCCGCTTTGATAATATGGAGAACTGACTGCGCCTTGAAAATTGTCGATATGAAACCTGTTTTCAAGTGTGGATTGCAAGCTGGTGGAGGTGATGTTTTTACAATACATCAATTATGATATGCGACTTGGTAGTGGAAATATTTCTATTATACATTGTGTATAACTTGCAACCTGGTGGCGAGGATATATTTGCTATCCATCATTTTACTACTCAATTTACCTCGGGTGAATACACGAGTATCACGAAAAAATTATGAGGAGTAGAACAAATTTTTATAATCTACAAAGATCACTGAAATTAGTTAAAATAGCAAACGAAATGGAAAAATACTGAAGATATAAATATGAACGTCCTATTGCGTCAGTAGCCAGGTCATTAAAAGTATGCAAGTAGTCAAAACTTGTCAAAATTGATGACAAATACGCAGTAACAATTACAAAAATTAACGACAAAAAATGAAATGTAAATTATTTCAGGTTTTCCACGATATTCGTTTTCTTCTCTATTCATGTATTTACTTGACAAAAAAGACACATTGTTTTCAGTATCGTTGTTTTTGTTTTGAAAATATTAAAAAAGCTATTTCATCGTGACTTTTTCACCCTAACCTAACCTATTTAATATTTAACGTACTTTTGAAAGATAAATGAGATCATGAGTTCAACACCAGCTGTTACCAGAGGGCATTGTGAGATGACTATGACAGTATGGTACCTATCTCAGGTAGAAGTTATGATATTATGGTAGTTCCCTAAGGTACAACTTATGTCAGAATTCAGAATGGTAGCGCTCCTAGGTAGATCATGGGTAGATGTTTTGACATTATGATAGCTCTACTAAATAGAAGTCATGACAATATGATAACTATGATTTATTTATGATAATAACTACAATATGATTTACCGGGGGCATTAGATTATTTTTATATTTTGGTTCCCCGCGCTTATAGTGAAGAAAAGCTATTGTAAAATTGTTTTTTTTCTATGAGCGAAATATATTTCATTCATTCATTCTAGTCCACTAAATAGATGTCACGTCAATATGATTGTTTTTCAAGCAACAGTCTTTAGCCGTATGAGTTCACTTCAGAATTTAAATTCTACAGTATAATAGCTTTCCTGTTTAGAAGCTAGTAAAATATATAGAAACTCTCCCGGGAAGAAGTTCTAACAATATAATAGCAATTGTTCTAACAATGCTAACAATAGAATTGTTGCCCTCCTAAGTAGATTATTCGATAAAATCTCTTTACTTCTAAATTTTTATGTACTAATTTCATGAATTTCATCAAAATCAAATCCAATGACTTATGTGGCCTACAAAATGTTTTCTACGTAAAATTCGGTATGGTAGGAGAACATTCTCAAGCAGGGTGGGTAGGCTGTGAGAGCTACAGGTGAGATGGAAGGAGACACCACTGTGACTGCCACTAGCAGAGAGGCTACACCAGCTTTAGGGCTCGACAATTGTGGAGAGTTGAAAAACTGACGATAAGTGGTCTCAAGAGATGCTTGAAATAAGTTTTGAAGATCGCGTAGATTAAGTCCTTTAACTTGCCTAGTACTATCAACCTACAGGATGTTGCTATCTTTATGCGCATTTCAACCACAGTACCAAATTTATTATCTCATTTGGCTTTTATTCCCAATCGATTTTGTATGTAGCATCTATCCCCAGCTGTCACAGATGCCAATGATAGAGAGTGTTTATTATGTTTTTCATATATTTGAGGAAACATTGCTGTAGTGCATTCCCCTTTTTCTTAAAAGCATCATGCCATGTTGGATAAAAATGCTGATTGGTAAACTTCTTCAGCCGACAATCAAAAGTGAATGCATCTCTTAGTGGTCTTCCAGAAGCAATATGAGCGGGGGAGAGGTCACAGTTTCTATCAGGTGTATTCTGGAGTTGCATCACTGATTTCACAGCAACTTTCGCCATGCCATTTGATTGTGGATTAAAAACCGAAGAATAACAATGGTTGACGCGCCACCCCTTTACGAAGCATTTGACGTAGTTTCGGCACCACTATCGCTCGATATATCAAACGACAAGAATCGTGATCCGGCAGAGTTGATGCTCCAACAATCGTGACAATAACTAGGAGGGTTAAATCGACAGGAACAGTACTATTGAAGGTGAAAACACCTCAAACCGAGCGTCAATGATGGACTGTTTAGACTAGTTAAGTGCATCATCGAGTTCTGGGTTTCACTTGAAGGGGCAATAAAGAAATGAAAATAGACGGAAGGGCTCCATGTAAAGACGAAATTGTGTATAATTAGTCACTCGGTTCAATAGCTCAAATTGGGTATGTATGTCTGTGGTAGATGTAGGAGTCGGAAAGTATTTAATGGCATTAAAAAACTTTGGAAATGGTTCAATGCGTTCATCCAGGGCCGTAGCAAGCAATTTTTGATGGGGGGAGGGAGTTCAAAAATTTGAAATTCTATGAACGGGCCCTAGGCACAGCGATCGCGGGGTGTTTAGAGAATAATTTGATCTTGTCAACAGAACCACTGAAACGTACTGAAGAGCGCAATCGTGACGTTGGGACTCCATCCTCTTAAAGCTGAACCCAACAGTTTCGCTTGCTTTTAAGTTGAAAGAAAAACGTTTTGTTAGAAAATCTTATCTTTTTAATCTGTCATTAAAGACAGATTAAAAGAAATAAGATTTTCTGATAAATGAGTGATAATTTCAGAAAGGCACGATGGAAACCTTTTCAACTCTCTGTAACAGCCGTCGAGTTGTTGCTAACTATACAACGAAGAAGATTGAAAAGTGATTTCAAATTATGTGCCTCGAGTTTACGAAGTTGTTTTAATGGAGGAAGATACACAGTCCGTCGAGGAGAACCATCTTCTCTTCTCATTACAAACATTCTATGACTCCATTCCAACGGAACACTTAACGGATTATTTTCAATTACACCAAGTTCTTCATCAGCTTTAAGGCTGGCTTGAGCTCTTGGGGCATTGGTTTCATTTTGCTGTTTTTGGCAGATGAACATGTGAATTGGAGATTACCAGGACAGCCTAGTAATATCATAGGCTTTCGGGAGCTACATATTTTCACGAGAAGGTGTATGACCCCGCACATTGTCCCAGCCAAATATTCAAACAAAACATTCAAAAGATTCGAAAAAAAGAAAAAAAGGAAACATAAATATTGATTGCAACTTTCAAGGCATAAAACTATAAATTGACGCAGGACGAATGTTCTTGGCTCATATCTCTTTTTCTAAGTGTAAAAATGTGATTTTTGGGCGTTTCCCCTAAGTAGTTACGCCCGGCAAAAGGTAGTGAGTCCAAACTTGGCAGAATAATAGGTTCTATTGAGATCTTGCGTCAATTTGTAGTTTTAGGCTCTGAAAGTTGCAATCAATATTTATTTTTCCTTTTTATCTTTCTTCCGAATCTTTTGAATGTTATATTTTAATATTCAACTGGAGACAATGTGCCTGTATGACTCTCCTTTGGATGGCTTCTGCTTGACTTACAACAGGTAGATATACTGGACATAGTGGATGATAATGAGTTGGAATTACGTGCTATCTTTCAGCTCTCAACAAATACAATAACATCAGTCATGGAATCCGCTTCAATCCTTTTTGAGCAAAGAGCTTCATGACGAATGACTTAATCTGTAATCCTATTAAGCAGCACGTTTTGTATAGCATCATCATTGTATTAGGTTTCGCCTGTTTTGTCAGTATTGCAGTTGTTACAAGAATTCGTATATGGCTTGAAATTCGCCAACTTCAGACTTGACTCGAACTTAAACGGCAAAAGTCCAAAAGGGCTCATATAGATTCTGTATCATAGTAAATATTTGAAAACGTAAAACCCAGAGAGCAACTGCTGCTACAGCAACAGATTTGAGACTTTTCAGAACATCAGTCATTAGTTTGAGTGTGACACGAGGATCTTCACGAAGAGATATGTTCCCCAACTGTTCCCAAGCAGTGTTCCGAGTATCCCGAATCATGTATCTCTGATCCCCCTCCCAGTAATTTTGCTTTTTTCATCATTAATTTATTGAACTAAAATAAAAGGGAAATACTGTTCTGTCCTCCTATTTTCTGCATGTGTTTCACATATTTTAAACCAGGTAGCAAGTGTGAGCTCGAGCTCATGCGAGAATGAGAACGAATTATAGTTTGTGGGACAACCTTAATGAAACATTCAAAATATAAGATTTTCAGATAATATTACTTTTCAATTTTAAGGCAACGTTTAAATAACTTTCTTTTGCATGGTTATTCGATGCGGGTCAAAAAGTAAAGGGTTTTCGGTGTTTGACTCTATCTATCTGAAACTAGGTTTTCATCAAATTCTTACCGCTACGAAACATTGTCTCATGAATTCACAACAATATAAACTGTAAAATCATCCAGTTATTTACCCCATAGACCCGGGATTTTTAAAAGCAACTTTTGTATTATTAAAAGGAATGTCATATGAAATGATTTCTTTTTTTATAAAGGACGCTAGAGTACTGGGGAATCACTACTCTATAAGGGCAAGTCAAAAAAGAATGTTTCATTATTGACTGAAATTCTTTCGGCAATCTTTTTCTAGAAATTTGATGATATCCTTTCAATATACTGTGAGATTTTCATGCACTGTTACGTTCCGCTTTAAGAGGCTGGATCCCATACGTCACCATTATTCTTTCTTGGCTCCGTTGACAGGATCAAATTAACTTCAAAATCCTTATTTTTTGTGATAATATACTTAGGGCCTGTGCATATACATTCTCGCCCGAAAATTTCAAAACTTTGCCCCTCCAAACCAAAAATGCTTACGGTCCTGAAGCAGTCCTTATTGGATGAATTCAGTTGGAGCTTATGACGTTCAAGCTTTAGACCTCATATAGCAGAGGTGGCCTTGTTGTGGTAATATGCATGTCTACTTGAATATTCAGTATGGATACGGCACCAATCACATCAACATCTTTCTTGTGTTGCAAAACCACGACCATGGCAAGTGATAATCGTGTTAATGTCATAACTTCAAGTTAAAGAGCTACCATACTACCATTACTATTAATTTACTTAAAATTGGTAAAGTTACAAAAGTTGAGTCACAACCTATTGTTGGACTATAAAAACCGATTACAACATATAATAAAACAGGGCTATATACAAGGAAATTAAAGGATAAAAAAAGTGTAAAATAATTTAATAATATATGGAATATTGATAATAGACAATTAGCACACAAATGAAGTAATAACTGTCCAAAAAAAAAAAAAAAGTTCTATATATAAAGTTCTACATGCTACATTCTACATTCTACCAGTTCTACATTTAAAGAAAAGAATCATATTATTTGTTATGATGCAAAATCAAGCTGATCTAAATAGAATTGAAGCAATATATTAGTATCAGTGAGAACGAGAGATTTGAAAGATATACAATGAGCAACAGCCGTAGTCAATGAGCGACATTGTTATCGAAACTAAGTGAATTTACCACTTATCTGAGAATATAAAAGAGAGTGATTTCTTTTAACCTTCTGTGAGATATATATAAGAATCTGCATAGAGACAAGATATCTTATGTTTATTTTTTCTATTTACATGCAGCATAGATTAAAGCCTTGCTTGATTTATTCAGAGAAAAGCTTTTCCAAAGTAAAGAAAATTTTCAGGAGAAAATGCTTTCTTTTCTTCCTATGAAAATTCCACATTCCATTCTGCTACTAGGTTCCATTCTACATATTTTTAAATATATACCAATCATTGTTCGATTCTTTTTGCTACAGACCACCTTTCTATGTACATATTTCATATAATTGATGCTAATTATTTTATTCGATTTCCTACAATCACCTGCAAAATATTTCGAATTAACTTTATTATTGACTTAAAACTTTATCAAAAGTGTTATCTGGCTCCTTGCCCACTATTTCAGTGTTGATAAGCAGAAAACAGATAAGCAGAAACGTTTAAACAGGGGCCGTGGGAGGGCTGAATATTTCTCTTTTCTAATATGTTTTAAAGGTGAGTATAGTTCGTAACAATAGCCGATTTGCGATGAAAATGTTTTGATTGTTTAAAGGGACCCTTTGAATTCATGGGTGACCCCTTCTTCTAAATATTTTTGCAATAAAAATATTTTTCATGCATCCCATTCGTACCAGTAGCTCGAAGAATGGGGGTAACGTTTTTTTTTTTAAAGCGCTGAGAGTGTAAACGTGGCAAAGGAATAAGAAAACGTAATAAATCCATTGTTTATGAAACAGTTTTCCTAGGTCAAGGATATTTTAAAGAATCTAAAATTTTGTATTAGTACTTATTTGCCTTTACACTTGATCGAAAATTTTTATCCATTGCGTTTTTGTTATTATTACTGCTTTCTGGATATAATAAAAACATTGCTTCTCTTTCAAATATGGTTGCCTGTATTTGGCATTTGGGATTATTTCTTTCATATTCCGAAGGCTTTCTTTTTAATTGTATCTTGAGTATCAGAGATCCTCGTTATCTTACTTATATTCTGCTGGTTTGTTTGTGATATTGTAGCTTTCACCACTTTTCTAAAACGCCTGTTTTCTTAATTTTTTAATGTAAAGCAGTCAGTTTAAAGATGATTAAGATATCTACAAGAGACTTAATTAGTTTAATTACTCACTTTAATCGTAAATGTGTACATACATTCTACAATGTACCAAAACAACCGCCCACAATGAAAAACATCATTGTTTATTTGTGTTTTCGAGAGACAAACTTACTCATCTAGAAAGAAGAAACAATTTGAAAGTAATATATAATGGTAATAGCTTTAAAAGTTGTTTAATATAAGTAAGTTTTTTCGCTTGAGACTAATACTCCATTGCCCAACTCAATTTATTAAAGAGTAACTTCTTGCGTGATGGAAGTGTCAATAACTTCCTAATAAAACCCTACCTTAAGGACTAATTTAATTAATTTCAGCTACTCTTAATTTTTTTAACCGAAATATTTTATTTTTTACTCCGTCTTTCCGTTTAGCTTCTATGATTTGGGTCGTCATTGAAATGAAACGAAAAAGAAAGTGAATGTAAAACGTGTTTGAACCTTGAACAGCCAAGCGTGCATGTACCAGAATATCAAGATTCTGGACATGACAGTAAGTAGCCTAGAAATACCACGACTCGAAATCCCTTAAATGCTTCTTTTAAAACTGCTAAAACGAAAATTACAACAAAACAGAAGATTAAAACCATGATTAAACAAAACTTAAAATATATAAATTCTATTTACAAGTTTCTGTTTCCCATAAACTATAGAGGTGAAAACATTGTTTTCATATATATTATTTACATGCTTGACATTAGATATTATAAAATCAAATCCAAATATTTACAAAGACACTACTATATTACTAATAATTACAAGTCCAATCATTTACATATATCCGGCCGCTTTGAAGCCATCAACCATTGTAGTTACTCCCTTGCTCACATATTTCTTCAGCGAGCTCGAACGTTTTCTTGGTCCCTCGTCCTCATGAATATCAAGGGAACAACCATTTGCTTTCTAAAAGTGAAAAATTTATTGACTAATATGATGTGAATAAAAATGAGATATAAAACTGATCATTTCAAGCTTTATAGATAAATGGATAGATGGGTAGACAGATGAATGGATTGAGGATTATTTTTAATTTTAATTTACTTCAAATTATTTCAAAACTTTTACTGATTGAAACTGGGGAAAATTATTATTCGACAGGAAAGAATGGTTTTGGATATTCGTCAGTATAATTTCTGGATATTTTTTGTAATAATGATTAGGGATAGGGTACTTTTTATGAGTACATCTTATCAAGTTTCGCTATATAAACTTTGTTGAGTTTTCGGTCATTCTTTAATTCGATATGAAGGAAGAGCGCACAATCATCAGAAATGTTAAAGTATTACAAAACATGGAGAAAAAAGAGCATTTTTGTTTCCATTTTTGAACAAGGTAAAATCGAACCATGTTTTTGTAATCGAAAATTACTATCTACATTGCTGTTACATGAGAAATGTGTACACGATATGAGATTAAAATGTGTTTTTGTGTTTTTGTATGTAAACAACATTTGTTTTTAGAGATAATAGCTTCATGTGTAGAACACCTTTTTCGTTTGTACCTCAAAAAGTTTTAAGGAACTATTCTTCAAATTTCTAAAACATTCGGAAATAGTTGCTTACTATTATCTTTTCAGGAAAATATAATTAGGATATACAGTCAGCAAAGCCATCTGTTTTATTTGTCCTGTGTAAAATAACCTTTTAATTTGTGTTACCGTCTGCAGAATACTTAAAAACTCTTTCATTATGAATATTGTCTGAACTTGAAATTAAAATCTTGTAACATTTCTGTTCGAAATTTCAACGCTTATTGGAATAGATTTGAAATGAATGCCAGAAAACAAAAGACAACAAGTCCTTTCAGAATTACTCGAGACAGTGAGATCAATAAAAAATGTAGAAGGATTAGTATCAAATAAAGAACTACTACATACGTTTTCTCCTTGCGCAGAATTCATGTGTTCATACTGCACTTTTGAGTTCTCTTCCAAGTTCGAGTATTTTTTCGGTGATGACGACAACTTGAAAGTTCTCATATTCGTTTGCATTTATCGAAACTTCTGATGTTACAAACTAAACCTTATGTTTGAAGACATAACATGTTATCAATAAGAAATAACCTACGCATACTTATATTGACTCTGGTATTATAGCTAATTAAACAAGTATTTTCTAAGCGTGTTCGAAAATGCGGTGACGTCATTATCTATAATGCGATAATGTGAAGTTTCTTACTCTATTTTGTTTACTACATCAGGATTCCTCGATAAGATCAGGAATAGATCAATTATGTGAACATTCCAATGTAGACGATCGATAAATAATATGTTAACAAAAAGGAAATAAATTTACATCAGTAACAATTTTCTTGGGTAACAAACTGATTTATAAGAGAATTTTAAAAATTTTCTCATTTTCTTACACCAATTGATCTGGACGCTTTTCAGACTTTCTAAATTTTGAGCATTTAGTCGACTTTAAATGTGTTAATTGTCTGCACAAACCAAAAAGAAGGGGTTGGTTACTTTTTACCCGTTTAACCAAGAATTGAATTGAAAATCCACCGCTTGGAGTTAGATTGGGAATAATATCCTTGATTAGAAGAAATTTTGTTATTATCATATTAAATGATTAAACTTACTAAAGATATTAAAGGCTAACTGTACTGTACACAAGTTGAGATAAAGCCTCTTATATATTAATTCACGTAAATATGGATTACTCTTTTCACAAAATGAAATTAGTTTTAAATAGCAATTAAAAGATGAATTCCAATGCAAACATTTTTTTGTCATTTTTTTCCTAGATTTTTCAAATAACATGATAATGTATAGTTGGATGTCTCGCTGCACGAATGATTGCAACAGTTGATGTTAAATTATGCCCTGCTATAGCAAGCGATAACCGTTTTCTGACACTCACTCAGACTTCAAAGCTCTTTCACTTCTGCACTCAAAAAGTCGACGTTGGCTATATTAAATAAAAAAATAAAAAAATAAAAAAATAGATTGATAAGTAAATAAAATGTTTATTTTAGCGACAAGAAAAAATTTACACTTTTAAATTTCCGCTTTAATATAAACTTTAATTTTGAATTTAAGACACAATTTCGATGGCAAAATTTATTAATTTTTAGTTTTATGAGCTGGGTAGTGACAAACGAAAACTACTTAGTATAGTTTTTGTCAAATTATTCAAGTCCTAAATTTAGACCATAGATTCTAGACATAGTCACTGGAGCCACAGGAGTCATGGGGGCCTAATAGCAGTGACCCTACTATTTTTATCCAAGTCCTAAAAATGCCCTTTTTCAATTTTCTTTCTCATTCTGCCTTAACCTTCTTACAGATGTCAGTAAAGATGTATATAAGCATCCAAAATCTTCATTTGTCTTTCAAGCATTTGCACAAAATATTTCAAGGGCTTTCCTCAAAACTCAAGATAATAGTATTTTTATTGGTTTATCAAAAACATTCAATTTTCCTAGTCTATTAGAGGTCAAAATGTTATTACTTTTCAGTAATACTATCAATTGAATCGAATTTGTTAACCTTCCGAAATAGAACTATTCACAAACATATTCGTTGAGTCCACTGATATGGTGTAATAAAACCTTCGCACAGTGGCCATAAAACTAAAAAAAATGCCGGTAATACATTTAATGATCTAACTATACAAACAAAAGTAAAAGGTAACGGTATTAAAGTAACTAAAAATAATAACAATCGTAATAATAATAAACGACAACAAAAAAAAAGTAAGAAAGAAAGAAAAAAAAAAACAATTTGAAAAACTATAACAATTTACAATAAAAAAAATAAAAAGAATAATAAGAAAAGAAAAAAAAAGAAAATTGCTTTTTCTACTGCAAAAAGATTTCTATTCCGGTCTTAATCTGGGAGCGATGACAACAGTAAATCTTTTATAGACTTTTTAAATTGAAAAAGAGGCGCTGATATGTAAAAATTATCACAGACTTTATTTCAATGTTGAACACCTTTGAAAAAAATTGAAGAACATCCTATTCTTGAGGAAAAGCCAAATAATTCTATTTTTTGTTATTTACAATATCTCTGAGGTTATAAGGACTGTGATAGACTTTGAAGATAGACTTTGACTATAGACTTTGATAGACTATGGTTCTTGATTACATAAAAATTAGCTTTAAATATCAATCGGCTTGGACATACCAGGAAAAGCATGACTTTTTGGGTAAATTCGAGTTAAAAGACCTCGTTACTTTTCAGAGTTATTTGAATAACCCCAGTTATGTTTAGGGCATTTTGGAATTTTCCAATCAAAACACAATTTGTTGCTTTTTAATCCATGCTACTTAAGTTGAAATTTTATTTAGTGTTATTGATATTCATATGTTATTGTATTTTTATTTGGTTTTGTTAATATAAACAAGCAAGGAGGTTAGAAAACAGAAGGAGTAACATCTTATTCGTAGGATGCGTGATGTAATGATCCTATAGATAAAGACAGTAATTGCCTAAACATTTATTGTTTTTGATTTTTGCTAGTTGATTTTTGAATCGTTTGCTTACTCAAATTAATAGCTGACATAAAAGTTTATAAGGTCACTTGACGAGACTTTACATATTTAGTAAAAGAAATCCGACATTATACTCATGAAAAAGTACCTATAACGTAGGACAGCCAAATCCACTAGGTTCCAAATAAACACCGGCAGAAAGAGTAAGAGAGTCAACATAATATCCCTTAGCAGAAAAAAACAGATGAACAGAAAACTGATTAAGAGCAGTTCTTTCAAATAATTGATAGGCCAGCTTCGATATGAACGAAAAATCATTAGGTAACAAATTTCAAGGAAAAGATAACTACGTCCTAACTTATCAAGCCAGTGATTTCAAAGGAATAAACTTCTGGCTAAAACCCAAGAAGAAGGGGAAAAAATTGTGGGTGATCATCTTCAAAACTTTAATTCATGTTTATGAGAATTGCCGTCACATCGCGCATTGTTTTAATGACTTTTTCTGAACAAAAGAAGTCATTAGTTGAAAGAATAGGACTAATGTAAGATGTTTCTCCTTGTGTTATAAAAGCTCTTTGAAGCAAATGTGGATGTGTGATAGAAATACAAAGTTTTAAGGCCCAGAAAAAGGATTTTTAGCCTTTCAGGATAGTGCAGATCTATAACTTAGGGTGGATCTTCCTTCAAATATCGTGGGCTCTGCCTCATTTATGATTTTAAAGAAAAGGATAAGAATACTGTCATTATATGAATTGAAAATTTTTGTACGGAATATTATAGGTTTCCACAGTAGTCCAGAAATAGAATTGGCTCTACTATCTTATTAGCCCTCATTTTTCGTGATACATATTTTATATTACAAAATCGTTTTGTATTGTCATTTTTCATGTCAATGTTGCTTTAACTATTCTGTTAAAGCATGGAATTATATTTCCATGGTTAAAGTTTTCTGGTACTGTGCATACTCCTAAATACGTCGGTACCATACATTTTAGGCTCTCATTGACTCTATGTACTGTCGATATGTAAACGTCTGTTTATGTAAGAGTTTTTTAACCTATTTGTTGGTTTGCTTCAGAGGCTCATCTTTACTTCTTTGGTTTCAAGAATGTTTATTTAATTGAAATTTGGTTTTCTTAATTATGTTCTGTCTTCATGGTAATTACAGCGTATTCCTTGTGGCAAAAACGTTTCCATATTCTCATGCAAGTGATTTACCTACAGCGATATCGCCTTAATTAAGTCTGAGCTGAAAGAAATTATGAAGCGTATGAATTACCAGTTACATAAGGACATGAACAGCATAAATTCAATGTTGTTTTTAATATTTATATAAATAAAATTTGATTTTATTCAAACCATCATTTTATTTTCAAGTATTGATGACCCAGCTGGCTGTACTAACACACTACGGTATTCTAGTTGTGCTACATGATGGAGAGTGCATACGGGACCCAGGACCGTAACGTTAGGACCGTAACTAATCGGTTTTGTCTATACATTACCACTTTGTAAATCAGGTTTTAGTACTGACAGAATCATCCCTATCATCAATGAGTAACTAGACGAAATATTCAAAAATTGCTTTTAAACTTATTGAATTACTGTAAATCTATAAAAAAAAAATTGAAAAAGAGTAATGGTCTGACATGTTTTTCACGTAAGACAAACCAAAATTCTATAATTCTACGAAGATCAAGGCTAGCTTATTTGAATAAATCTCTGTTTTTGAAAAGGAAGAATTTTCCATGCTTTTATCGCTTTTTGTGTCAAAAAGAAGTCTGTTATTTGCCGTTTTTGCGGCCATAATTATTTCTTGTTTCAAAATCTCTTTTTCCGACCCTTAGATGGCCCGAAAGTACCGTTGAAGTCATGTAACTTTAATCGTTAGAAGGATGTGATATTGGTTTCATTGATATGATTATTTGATTGACGTTTTGTGTAGGATTCTGTTCAGATCTTGTGATCCATCACTCTCAGTGTCTTCTACTCTTTTATCTTATTTGAAACAGACAACTTTCTTCAAATAGTGAAAAAAATCATTTCAGTGGATGACAAGATGACAATGACAAGACATGTTGACAAATAGTTTTTACATATAAATGTCTTTCTTTAAAGGCAGTTGAAATAGCAAGACGGCTTTTTTCGACTCGATTCGAACAGTGATGAAGGGTTTTCACCAAAATAGCCCAAAATTAGCAAAAAGATTTGGCTCGTTCTTCGCTATTGGTGAGGCAAACTTGAAAAATGCCGTTAAAAAAATTAAAAAATAATTGGAAAAAACTGGATTATCTTCACAAGTAAGGTACGGTGGCCGAGAAGTGCAACAGATGTATTTTTTAAATACGTAGAAAAATGAAAAATGCGTAGAAATATTTTAAAATACGTAGAAAAATAAAAGAAATACGTAGAAATATTTTAAAAAGCATAGAAAAATTTAAAAATGCGTAGAAATATTTTAATATACGTAGAAAAATAAAAAAAATGCGTAGAAAAGTTTTTAAAATACGTAAAAAAATAAAAAAATACGTAGGAATATTTTAAAATACGTAGAAAAATAAAAATAAAAATACGTAGAAATATTTTAAAATGCGTAGAAAAATAAAAAAAAAATTCGTAGAAAAATAAAAAAAAAATGCGAAAAAATATTTTAAAATACATAGGAAAATAAAAAAAATACGTAGGAAAATAATAAATAGGCATTGGAAATAATTATAATGGGTAGAAAAGTAAAACAAGAAGGAAAATGGGCACGAATTTACTGTACGATTTCAGAACTTATCAGAAGACGCGTCTAGTCCCTAGTCCCAGTCTATTCGTGCAAGTACATGAGTTAGCCTGTGAGGAATTCGATCCAATAATTTTATAGCTAGCTAAAGGAAGGCAGGACAGGAGTAGACTAGAATGGAAGACTTTCTCTCACCATTAACCCTATCTGAGGCGGGCTTTTTTGAACTTAGGATAAGCGGGGAAGAGGGGGCTTTTTTGCCCGCTTTTCACTTGACCGTTTATAAATCCACTCATACTAAAGCAATTGTATCCAAACTTCAAAAACTTCAACCTATTAGCTACCCATTGACGTCA
>JANSTP010173110.1:0-12050 GCA_025330745.1 Cladonema radiatum | reverse complement strand
CAGGGAATAAGTGCAATGGGGAAAATTTTCTATAACTTCACCTGTACTTTGTTTTTAGTGACCAAACTTGGCACACATGTACCCCAAATAAGACTGAATATTTTTAGGCAAACTTTAACGGTTAGTTGCTATGGCAAGAGCCTATGACGTCATTAAAATAGTCAATTTTCGAGATTTTTCGTAACTTCACCTGTACTTTGTGTTTAGTGTCCAAACTTGGTACACATATACCCCAAAATGTTCCAAACAATTTTGGACCAAATTTGACAGTTCGTTGCCATGACAACGGTCTATGACGTCATCAAAAGGCCAAATTTCGAATTTTTTAATAACTTCACTTGCACTTTGTCTTTAGTGACCAAACTTGGTACACATATACCCCAAATAGTCCTAGATATTTTGGACCTAACTTTGACGGTTGGTTGCTGTGGCAACGCACTTTGACGTCATCAAAAGGTCAATTTTCTCAATTTTTTATAACTTCACCTCGACTTTGCGTTTAGTGACCAAACTTCGTATACATATACTCCAAATGGTTCCAAATACTTTTGTACCTACTTTGACGGTTGGTTGCTATGGGAACGGTCTATGACGTCATCAAAAGGTCAAATTTAGAAATTTTTAATAACTTCATCTCTACTTTGCTTTTAGCGACCAAACTTGGTAGGCATATACCCAAATGGTTCCAAATATTTTTATGTCCATATTGAGGGTTGGTTGCTATGGCAACGTCCTATGACGTCATCAAACGACGAAATTTAGAAATTTTTAATAACGTCACTGGTAATTTGCTTTTAGTGACCAAATTTGGTACACATATACCAAAAAAGGTTCCAAATATTGTTTGCCCCGTTATGACGGTTGGTTGCCATGGCAACAGCCTATGATATCTCTCGGTCATAAATTTCTCAATTGTAAATATATATTTCAAACTTAGTTTTATTTTCAATATCAGCAAGGGATCGCGCAGCGATCTCTTGCTGGGACTGCCTTAGCATGCCAAACCGACGATTCAGCGTCGGGTCGACGCTACGTGCAGCTAGTATATATATTAAAAGCGTAGTGTAACGCTCGTTTTATGGAAGAAAGCGCTCCTTATTTGGAAAGTGAAAGTGAAATAGAAGATTTCATTGGTTAAAAACTCTTCAAAAAGGAAACCAATCGGAAAACGTCAAAAATTTTTGAAGTGAAACCATTCTAATGTTCCTAACGTTTCACGTTTAAAATCTTTTCATATAGAAAACAGCAAATAAATGCAATGGAGCAATTTTTCTATAACTTCAACTAATTTTTCTCTTTACTGACGAACCTTGGTATACATAAACTCCAAATACGGTTGCCGTGGCATCAACCTATAAAGTGATTGCAAGGTGAGTTTCCGAAATTATTATAGCTTCACCTGTACTTTGTCTTTAGTAACCAAACTTGGTACATATTAAAACTAAGTGCTTCTGAATATCTTAAGGCCAATTGTGACGGTTGGTTGCCATGGCGACGGCCTATTATGTCATGAAAGCTCAATTATGTATTGTTTTATAACTTTACCTATATGAATAGGTATAGGATCGCGTAGCGATCTTGGACTGCGTCAGCTGGCCAATTCGATGCTTCAGCCTCGTGCTACGCTTTGAGAGAGGGGTATATTATTTTGACCTGTTAATATGGTAACAATCTATGCTATAACAAAACTTGATAACAAAACCAATACTTTACTTTTGCCGACCATACTTAGTAAAGGTATTCTAAAACATGTGTTCGAGAATTTACAGCTTGATGGTATAGGATCGCGCAGCGATCTGGGACTGCGTTAGCATGCTAATACGACTCTTCAGCGTCGTGTGACGCTGCGCGTGCAGCTATCATCAATAATATTAATTTTCCAGCGTTATAGTTAGTGTGGCCAGAAATTCCTTATTTGGAAAACGAAAGAGTAATAGAAGATTCTCATTGGCTCAAAACTGTTTTAGAGAAAACCCAATCAGAAAATGTTAAAAACTTTTTAAGGTGAAACCACTCCAATGTTCCTGTCGTTTTCCAAATGAAGCTTTCTGTATAGAAAACAGGGAATAAGTGAACCTGTGCTTTGTTTTTAGTGACCAAACTAGGCACACATTTACCCCAAATAAAACTAAATGTTTTTAGGCAAATTTTAACGGTTAGTTGTCATGGCAACAGCCTATGACGAAATTAAAAGGTTAATTTTCGAATTTTTTTGTAACTTCACCTTTACTTTGCGTTTAGTGACCAAACTTCGTATACATATACCCCAAATGGTTTCAAATATTTTTGTACCCATTTTGACGGTTAGTTGCTATGGCAACGGTATATGACGTCATCAAAAGGTCAAATTTGAAAAATTTTAATAACTTCATCTGTACTTTGCTTTTAGCGACCAGACTTGGTAGGCATATTCCCCAAATGGTTCCAAATATTTTTAGGTCCATTTTGAGGGTTGGTTGCTATGGCAACATCCTACGACGTCATCAAACAATGAAATCTGAAAATTTTCAATAACTTTACCTGTACTTTGCTTTTAGTGACCAAATTTGGTGGACATACACCAAAAAATGTTTCAAATATTGCTGGCCACATTATGACGGTCGGTTGCCATGGCAACGGCCTATGACGTTTTGCATTCATAAATTTTGCAATCGTAATTATATATTTCAAGCTTAGTTTCATTTTAAATATCAGCAAAGAATCGCGCAGCGATCTCTTACTGGGACTGCGTTAGGAGGCTAAACCAACAGTCGACGCTGCGTTCAGCTAGTTAGAAATAAGGAGGAGTCATCCAATAAAGGGACTGCTTAGCAGTTATTAGTAGGTCTCTTATTTCACTTGTAAAACAACAAAATAAATAATAAATGTTTTAATAAGTTAAACGTCAGACGACGGGTAACATTGGTTATCTGCAAAATAGTTGCTTCTATGTATTTAAAAAGCCTAAATATAGTATTGAGAATTATTTATCAATGAATATGGATTGAACACGTTCATCATTAAAGAATGAAAATTTATTAGAATATTCTTGATTATGACGTGTTCAATGGTTATGTAATAGATTATTTAAGATTTAATGTAAATGTGCCTAGTGTATTCTGTCTTTCGAAAAGTTGTTTTGCAGAAGTTTATGACCTTTCATTGTTTTCTGCCAGTTAGTAAGTACTCTCGATGTTTCTGATTAAGGTATTCTTTATATTTTTGAATTCTTTGATAAAAGTCTTTAAAAAACAAATTAAAAGCAAGTCTGTTGTCATAACTAATTAGATTTCTACGATTTGTCGTAGAAATTAGAAATGAGTGTTCATCGCACACTGCTTATTTCATCTGGCAGTGCGGGTTTCCATGGGGCATGAGTGCTCAAAAGCTTTTCCGGCTCTGTGATGAACTCAAAACTGCATTTTTGCATTATACTATATAATTTATATGATTTTCTTTTTGTTGTCCTGTCTTTTTTACTTATCTTTTTCTAATATTTTTTATATTTTAAGGTAACCTGACACTGATGTGTTTTGATGTCGGGTATGAGAGCAATATTTCTGACTAACAGTAGATTTTTGTAAAATTTGGTGGTCCGTAATAGATGTGACTAGCTTTGTATTTATGATTTCAGAGACACAATAGTGCAAACAACGCATGAAAGTGCTTATTTGTTTCCTCTAATTAGTGCCCCTTTTTTTCAGTCGCCACAATGACTGATTTTCAACGAGATGCTAGTTAAACTGTTAAAACCTACTAACTATGATAACGCCATAGGTTCCGTGCCATTTTTAATTAGACTATCAGTTTGAAAAGTTTCACTACATTACCATCAGTTCTTCCGAGCAAATTGAGCTGGGTGTTCCTGTAAGTTTGAAACACGAAGAAATGACCACCTATAATTGAGTTTATCTTATTCTATTCCTTAATTCCCTACGAACTGTCAAAAAACTAGAGATTAAAAGTGATTCTAAATGAATGCATTTTAGATAGACTTAATATTCAAGTCAAAACTAAAATAGCCACAGTCTTTGTTGTCAAATTTTCGATTTTACTACAAAATCATTGTCAGTACAAGTGAAATAAAATACAGTGATACAGCCTCCAAATTACCCATTCTGACAAAAATTATTTTTACCAATTATAGTAAGACCTACAGACGAGCCAACAACAAATTACCAAATGGAGGAAAGGAACTGGAGATGCTCCCTAAGTGAATCTAAAGTTTGTTTTAGAAATAAAACTGTAAATGAATGTGGCACATGCTACAAATACCAAAGTCTCAACAGAACGCATGTTAATTGTTCTGAATGTAAAGAAACATTAGTTGATTTAAAGCTGTCATGGAGTCCACCAACAAGAACCGCAACACCTTTACGGAAATACATTTTAGTCTACGGAGCTCCTCAAAAAAGGCCTCATATGGAAATTCAGATTCAAAAGGTAAGAAGCTGCGTCCAAAACAGTAAAATATGCTTTTAGTTATTTTGTAAATTCAAGAAGACTATTTTATGACACTACTTGGAAATGTAACTGTTTTTTTATTTAATTAAAATTTTCCATAATTTACTAAACATTCGAAGCAAGAAACCAACAGCTTTGTTTTAACATAACTTCTTGGGTAACATTTTCCTAAAATAACTGATATTCTTATTGATGGTTGTAAACTAAAGCTTTTTATTTTTCTAGATACGCATGGAGATTCGGAGTGTTTTTATTTTATTTTATTTTTTATTTTTTTGTTTTATTTTTTTTACTTTGTAGGATCACACATCTTATCACATATTCAACTATAAAATTCCAGGCAAATTTGAATTCACAGTAAGAAGTGGAAATTTAATTTTTGTCGAATTAACCAACTTACATGACTTATGTTTTACCTACATGAAATAATTTTAGCACCAAAGTGATATTGACTTAAATTCTACTTTCTGACATTTAAAAAAACATATATTTTGGTCTCATGGATTTTTGTCCTATTTGGCTATTAATATGAGGTAACATATTTTTCTTATCTGAATTATTTTTCTAATTTTTTAAAAACTGTAACGAAAATGTCACTAAAAACTCAAGCGACGTCATTTCTTTGACTGTTATCACAGTTTGACTAGAATGTTACAAAAAAAACTTTCTTTTCATTCTTAAAACCATAATTGCATTGAGTAGAGTTCAACTGAGAAACTTCCCAAGTTGCTATAGGTATGAAGAACCTTTTCTAAGGAATTTGACAATAATGCAGTATTCATTTAATTTAAATTTTTTAGCACTTTTAGAATTTTCTGTTACTTTTTTCAAACTTCTTTTAGGTTCACCCGCTGACTTCAACTCCAGATACTCAATTTAATCAATATTTGGCAACATATGGCACTTTTGATATTAATAGTAAGTTGTTGTTGTTTTTTTGAGCTACTAAAAATTTATTGTTTGTTTGTTTGATTTTTTTTTTTCGAATATTCCCAGAAATATCTCTTACAATTTTGCAACTTTTTAATAAAATATTTTTTATATACTACAAACATCTTTGTGCATGTTTTTGTGGGTATCGAAATTCATTGACGTATTAAAATGATTTGTTGCTTTAGTTGACACAGTTATCCCACCAGTATTCAATGGCACAGCTTCATCAATAGTTTTTAAAGAAGACATGAAAGAAGATAATAGCTCCATTGATAGTGGAAAAGTCGTTTCTGAAGAGAATATTGACGACGCAAATGTTGACATTGATAGCGGCAACATTGTCATTGCGATCATTATCCCCTTGATTTGCGTTATTGTACTAGCTTTATTCATTCAATATACGAAAAGACGCCGCACTCGTAAAAAGAACGGAGGGCTTCCATCATGGTCAAATAACAATAAGTAGGGCATCGCGCCTATAAAACCTTCCAACTTTTGTTTCTCTCCCTTCTTTGTTTTCTTCTTTTCTTTTTTTTTTCCATTTCTTCGATGGATTTACGCAACATATTAAAGTAGATCTTTCTTCAGAGTGATACAAACATGATTCAGCTTTTTTCGGAATATGGCCTTTGAATAAGATCTTTCCACATTATGATTTCGCACTTCTACAAGGAAAATAATCTAGCATCACTTTAATTATTAGTCATTTTGTTGAACTTTTTAATTTTCATTTCCTTTATAGTCTTTATAAAGTTTAGGTGAAGGTTTGTTCAGGCCATCTTTATTTTAAATATTGAAGGCAAAGTAATTTAGTTTAATTCCATTTAGTTTTTACTCGCAAAGCAAAAGCATTGTCAAAGATGAATGGGAAATATTCCCAGAAAGTATTAAATTGGATAAGAAGATTGGTGAGGGAGCCTTTGGTACAGTGTTCAGTGCCAACTTAGAAGGGAAAGTTTTGATGAGGACAAAATATTCGCAACTCCAAGGTGGTGGCGGATTGCTATTACGTGATAAGAATGGTCGAGTTGCAGTTAAACTATTGAAAGGTAAGTGACTTGCAATAGTCCTGACTGAACCTAAGGCTTTTAAAGAAATTTACTCTTATTCCATAAAAATATCTTTAAAAAGATCAAAAAAGCGTACCTATCAACCAGCGATTTAGAAATTCTGAAATTTCTTTTGGTCCGGAGATAAGTTAAAACAAGCAAAGGCATTGACCAAAAGCACTAGGCAAAGGCATTGGGCAAAAGAACTAGGAGAAGGCATCAGGCATATCGCCTCATTAATATTTAATCGAATCACTTTGTTTTAACATATCTCAGGACAAGACGGAGTTTCAGAATATTTTCAACGCTTGTTGATATATGGTTCCAAATATTAATACGTTTTTTGATATCTTCTAAAGATACTTTTCATGGATTCCAACTATTTTTAATGTTTTTCTTAAAAGGCAAACTGCTTTCCAACGAAAAACAAGTAAACAGAATATATACAACATAAATGAAAAGGTATTAACCACCTATAGAAATATAATAGAAGATAATAGAATTAAGTAACTGCTAGTGCAATTTAGACTCAAAAAATAATATTATTTCACTATTCCCGACAGCTCTCTATAACATATCCCTTTCCGCTATTTAGAGGTTTCATTGTATCCATGTAACCAAAGCATTTAAGATTGTGCATTTAGTTCCTGAATATTATGGTATTGGTAGGCATCTCTCCATAAATATTTCCAGCTATTTCAGAGATTAAGAATCAGCATGGAGATTTCTATACACGTGAAAACGTTTTGGAGAATGGAGAATTTTGAATGGAGAATGTAGTGTTTTTGGAGAATACAACATTGAGAATTTTTTCTGTACACCTGATAACATCAAATACTCGTAATAGAGTGGAGGCCAAACCTACATTTTACCAACTTTAATATAGCTTTTGCTATCTGTACTATAGTCAAAGTTTTAGAATGGCATATTGGGTTTGGTTTAGTAGACATGAACAGAAAAAATATTGATATTGATTCAAAGAAAGTAAAAATATATCTTAAAAAAACGTACAAAAAAGTCTATTCAGCGTCATTTGGAAAACTGTCTGTTGTATTACTGTTTCCCCAATTTTTCTCTTCATGATTTTCTTGGTTAAAAAAACTATTTCCAGTAATTTGGAAAAAAACTTTTATGGGCTAAGCGAGGGCACTGATCTATATTCCTTCCCTAGATATGAAAGCTTTGGTTTCTGTATTACGAAACTCCGAAGCTCCGTGTTTTCCAAAACCGCCATATTGTAAAGTACTGGTCAATCAAAATTAAGTATTACTGACATGTGGTTTAGACGCCTTCTCTTTTGTAAGGTTGGGACTTTGCAATATGTCAGATTTGGCAAATTCTCAAGCTTCAGAGAACTACGCCGACTTTCATAAGTATCGTAGCAAACATTATCCTATTACTTTGAGTAAATTGGATAATTATATACTAGTTATCTGACATATTTCAAACAAAATTTCTTGTCTGTTGATGTTGTGAGTGCCATCATGATCATCCTGAAAAGAATCTAAATACAAAGTTATCTCATATTTAAATATGTGCTTTTACGTATTTATTTTAAAAAATCGATGAAATATCATGACACTCACTCCCCATGGTTGAGTCATTCTTTGGGCAAATACTGACAAACTGAACCAAAATTTTTTTATGTCTTATCTTGGAGCAACTAAACTATACATAGAAGAAACAACTATATAAAAGCGATGAGACTTTTTATTTCAAAATATTGTATGAAACACACATATATAAACTTACTATTTTTGATTGGATTTCCACAATATAAGATAAACTAATTTAAAATAAGACTAAAAAACTTCAAATTAGGCTGACTTTTTACAAGGTTGTTAGCACATTAAATTATCTGATAATTCTTATCAAAATTTAGCAATTTTCTCTGGGAGGCATTTTTCCCCAGACAGTCGTGATCGCCTTGTGATAACACCGCATCAATGATGACATAATTTTGTCTAGTAAAAGTGGTTAGCGTCAAACCTTCGTTACAGACTTGGAGAGCCTTGGAATCCATTTAAAATTACCTGGCAAAAATACACAATATATTTATTTTACACCTGCACACTCAGATGGTGTGTGATAGCTTGATAATCAAAATAATAGTAATAATAAAATTAATGAAGATTATAGTTAAGATTTAAAAACGTAGCAAAGAATAATCAAAGCCTGTATTTGAAAAGTAAAGGCAATGGAAAGAAAGCCTATACTACAGAGTTTAAATGATATTGGCTATATTATATCTAACCTTTGTCAGTAAAGTAATAATAGCGTAATATGAGTCACTATTACGCAATATGACTAAACAACTGGCAACATCTGAAAAAATAAAATAAATAAATTCTCTTTCTTTTAGAAAGCCAGAAAATTTGTTTTTACCAAATGGCTGATGGCCGAGGGACGAGAAAAAAAATACTGATTTTCTACTTATTCCTTCAATATAAATTAAAAGAAATCGAAACTTTCGTATATTAAAGGAACATTCCCGCCAATTTTTTCACTGTCTTAAAATGCTCAAGGTTGTTCGGAAATCACAGCCTCAAATTTTTAGACCTCAAAATTTTTTGCACATGGAGATGTGAAGGTTTTGTTCTAGACAGATATCCGTCATGTCGTATTTTGATAAAATGTATAAACAAAACATTTTCACAAAGTAATCTTTATTGCTCTATCAAGGAAAATTAGTAAACTGGAATAGAAATCACGTAACGTCAAAAAGACATTTTACAAGACAAAATCAATTTTTTGGGTTGGACAAGTAGTAAATCAAAGAGTTTACAGGAGTACACTGGATATCAGTGCTTCACTGATAGTTTTGGATAGCAATGTTTAAAATATATTGGATAAAAAAAGCTTAGAAAAGAAAAGTCTTGTCTAAATTCTCCATTTAGTCTCCCCTTAGTTTCATGTAGGAAGTGGGTTAAAATAGAAACATTTTTCTTCATTATGGGCCAAATTTCGATATCAGCTATTTCCCAGGCATAAAATTGTGTGACTCCATTTTACCCCCAGATTTTTGTGTAAGTTCTTTGAATTTTTTTAATGAGCAAATCCTAGAAGTCATATCTGCAAAATACTATCTACGATGAAAATGGGTTAGACTGATTGCAAATTTGGGTCCTTCTTTCTCCTTAATTTTAAGTAAGTTTTCATTGCAAATTGATGAGGATAAAGCAGATTTCGTAACGTTTAAATTTGAACTATGCGGGATATGGAGTGAATTTTTTCGCCCTTTTATACTCATTTTTATTTTGGTAAGAATGAGCCCGCCTGATCCAAATTTTACCACCAGAGGTTTTTGTACGTCCTTTGGACTTTTCATTGACCAAGTCCTAGAGGTCATATCTTTAAAATATCATTTACGAGGAGAATAGGTTAGATTGATTACACGTTTGGGTATTTTGGGCACGATCTGACACCCTGGTAATTTAGTAAAAATTCTATTACATAAAGAACACAATTAAAGGTGTTAGAATTTTTGAGGATGTTAGCAAACTTTCCGAGGAATAAAGGTTGATTAAATCTGGAGTGGGTTTTCGGTCGACAAGGTTTGTTTTTTTTCTCATCAAGTCAATTATAATCTATATCGCCAGGTTTACAGAATTTTTTTCTTGCGCGCCAATTACCTTGTGAAAAGATAACGTGGTACCAGTTTTTTATAATTACTTTATTTCATTCATTTTAAATAGAATATAATAGCTTTTGTGCACAATTATTTTTTTAAAAAAAAAGCATGTCCAAAAACATTGTGATTAAGTAATTAAAACGAGCACGTCATTGTTATTTTTCTCGAGTACGTCATTAAATTTAAAGTCACAGTTTTTCGGAAATCTATCCTGTTTTGATTTCAATAAATAAATAATTAACTAAATAAATAAATAAAAATTATGGCGTATTATTTCTTTTGAAAATCGAACATAACAAAGTTTTCTATAGAAACGGCAATGCAACTTCTTCCGCTAAACATGTGCTACAGAAAAGCAATATTTGTGAAAAGCAAATACTTTTGTGGAGTTCCGTGCTAGTAAGCAAGATATTTGTTTCTGTACACATAATTACAAAAGAAAATAGAAAGATGTAAGTAAGAGGTTTGTGCAAAAATTTCGGTTCTAAATTAGGAAGCGTCAAAGTTTAAAATCCAAGACAGTCCAGTTAGTCAAGACCATTAAAAGTTCAATTTATTGTTGATATGGCATAAACTGTCACCATATGGCTATTGAAGTCATTTGAGTACCAGGTTTATTGACAAGTTTCTGACGCCTTTTCTGCGTTCTGTGACTAGTTGCTAGAGTTTGCTGGGAGCATGAAAAATACGTTATAATTGCGCAGATCAAAACAGTTTTCGTTTGATTTCATTTAGCTTATTTTGCTCTGTTAGTAAAGTCATATCAAGCAATTTCTGTGATAATATACTTTTTGTATATTCTTCTCCTCTGCTAATGCCCTATATCAAAGATTCAAAGATTTTTAAACAAACTTTTTCTTTCTTGTTTGCAGAGCCTGTCTTGACATTTTTAACTAAAGCCAAAAAATTGCTACAAATATTTTCTCGTTTTCAGATCACCCGCTGTAATTCTTTGTTGCTCTCAAAGGACGAAGCTTGCAGACTTTTCAGGATTCCAGGCACCTTACAACTTCATCACCTACGCAATAAACTTCTTTTATCCAATCAACTTTTCGGAAGTTACATCAGGATGAAATTGTACCTAAAATAGGCATTATGTGTGTAAAACAGTTGTTAACTGTGAATTGTATTGATTGAATATTTTTTACCCAAATTCATTTCGGACTAATATTTTAGACTTGAAGATGATCTTGCACGTAAAGAATTTTTTTTTTTTTTCCATAGAAATTCAATAGATGATGCAAGTTAGCAATCAGCGTATTTACTATAAATTCAAACATTGCTGGGATGGTGTTTGTGATTTTGAGTTTTTACACCACATTTCGTACTATCTTTAAAAACTACTGTAACTGCATAAATTGAAAAGAAAAGATTAGTGTTTGTGTTAAATTAATAGCTCTCTTTATTTGTAAAACTTGTTTATATATATTGACATTACAAAGACACTGAAAATTCTTGACGCCATAGGAGAACCATCGATGACTCTGATTCCCCGGTCATTAGGTAACGACTGTCTCTAAAGTGTAAAAATAGGCACCTTTAACCCTATTTCTGCCAGGCTATTTGAACGCCCAGTTCCGGGGGGGGCACAAAGTTGTCGGTAATGTCGTGTAAATCTTGATTTTTCCGGTTTTTCGGATTCAGATTATCAGATTCTAAATACTTTTATAAAATATTGTTATTTTCTACAACGAGAAAACAGGTTATCCAACACTATAAATAGTCATAATTACTCTGGTGGTTTAACCCGTTCTCCACTGTGTAATGGGCTTACCTTTGACTTCATAGATATTCTTTAAAATCAATTTCTACTCGAAATTTGCGATCAAAACAATGTGACTCATTTTACTTTAACTTCAAAATAATATATCTTTTAATTTCTTTAAATTATTTAGATAAAAATATTTTAATTATTTAATAAAAATGCAGCGAAGAAATTTCTAGTGCACTAGACTGTACATCATCACATTGATTACTCGCAGTCTAATAGAATA
>JANSTP010172999.1:0-12051 GCA_025330745.1 Cladonema radiatum | reverse complement strand
TTGAATTTCAAATGTCGGATAACTGGGCTGTCGATAAAGTGGTATGTCTGACAAGTGGGTGGCCAGAAGTCCGAATTTAATTTTTGTCGGAGAAGTGGGATGTACGACAAGTGAATTGTCGGACAAGTGGGACGGCCCCGAAATTGGTACTTTTTGAGTACGTTCTTTGATGTAGCAATAAAATGGTTTTTCAGTAGGCATAGCCTACTTACTAATAATGATTATAACCGATAAAATTGGTACTCACTGGGCAGTTCTGATGTAAGGAAATTTTATACCGAAAAAGCTTATGACTTTCTGTAAGAAAGCTTATTGAAGTCATTTCTACAAAAGTTGGCTAATTCTTGATAGGGGCAAGGAGTTTGTATTGTTTTAGTGATAGTTCAGTGCTATAGCTACCAAGAGGCTGGGGGGTTGTACTGTTGTAGCTACCTCCCCAGAATTTTACAAAAATGTTATATTTCAGAAAGTAGCTATTTTAAAAAGAAAGACGAAGCCCTTTGCTGCAAAGTAAGGGGAAAATTTATAAAGGTTCGTTTGTTTGATATGAACTCTCTTTGGTATGTAAGGCAAAAGGTAAAATATCTTGAAAAATCATTTTTTTCGATTATTATACCATATGATAGAGTATAAAATAGACTTTATTTTTTAAATTTAATTTCCACTAGAAGAAGGAAAAATTTCAGTTTTGTATCATAGTATTTTTGATCTTTCTGAAAAAAGAGCAGAAAAATAAATGATGACCAGCAATTAAAATATTTTAAATGAATTTCAGCCAAAATAATAATGCTTTTCTGTAAATCGTATTTGATTCTCTTCTAAGATAAGCTCTTGTGATCGTTTTGTCCATAGTAATAAAGAAAACGAAAGATGAGTTTTTCCTCAAGGAATAACGACAGAAGAAATGCATTAAGAACCTTTTTACCTTTTTCAAGCACATTTACCAGAACATTTTACTGAATTTTAATAATTACAGCAAAATTCTCATAGAAAGTATTTCCTCTGATTGAGTAGCACTTGGCACCACTATATCTCAAACGCATTTCATATTGCAAAACTGCATAGGAACATTTACTGGCTGAAACAGTTTTTTGTAATATGCAATATTTAGCGACAGTAGCTCTGTTATACGAGGTTTGTTCTCTGAATGTGTTTTAAAGTTTACATGAAAAAAATTGTTTAAATGATGGCTTATGTTAACTTAATGAATACTGTATAAACCTTTTAAAATAGAATTCTTAACCCTATTGGAACCGGGGTCTTTTGAGGTTCAAAAACACAGGGAGGTGCGAATTCTTCTCCCTTCGATTTCTTGAGAACAAATTTTGATTTAGTGATGAAACTTTATACTGTAAAATACAAACTTATTCTGAACATTTTGGTACCAAATTGAATGTATGAAATTGTCAAAATCTGATGGCGCCATTGTTTTTCTTCCGACAGGCCTTCAAAAATTTGTCAGTTGAAGGTCAAACGTCGGGTAACAATAAAAATTGAAACAAAACAGCTTTTTTAATGCGGTTTTCACCATTTTTCAACTAATACAAAGCATTTTGTTGTCATTAGGAGGTGTATGTATTTTAGGCTCAAAATTTGGATTTTGGCCCGAAATGGCCCCCAAAAATGACTTACCGTACCCCAGCGTTGCCACGGCAGAAATATGCGTCTTCACCCAAATTTCTTTTATATCAACATGTTCCGTGGTAACGTTTGAATAAAGTCACAAAGGCAAAAGCTTTTCTCGTTTCAGAGTTATAATAAAAAACTGCTCTTGTGACGGAATCTGCCCCTCTCCGGGTCCAATACAGGGTTACTATTTCTTATAAATATTCATTACAATCATTAAGCAGCGCCTAACTAGACTCTATGTTGCCTTTACTAATGATCTAACATATACGTTTCAACTATTAAAGGCCAGGTCTGCATGCGGAAATTGCAAAAGTGCCAGTGATATGCTTCCAAAGGAATTTTAGGCATATAGACAGCGTAAAGATGTAAACAAGAGAAATCATTTAGAACATATTCAAAACATAGATTCTGCAATGGAATGAACAAAAAAAAACTGCCTTTTCTTCTTTGCCTTGTCCCTCAAGTTAAAAAAAAAAAAAAAAAAAAAAAAAAAACAGTACAGCTGAAACAAAAACTTACTCAACCATTGTATACGATCTCCTGGGAGTATAAAAAGCAAATTAAAAGAAACATGAGAAAATTTTTAAAAAGATCAAAATAAAAACAAAGTATTTTTCTGCTTTTCCGTTGTTAAAAAGCAGCTGTTATGGTAAGGAGAAAAAGATGTGGCTAATAATTCTTTTTGAATGTGGCTAGGGTTTTTTATTATCATTTTACAGACCTATAGTTTTTGTTGTCAGCTCCACCATATCTTCTGCATATTTTGCTGCCTATCAAAGAAACAGTAAAAACCGAAAAGCAGCCATGGAGATAGATGTCAGTGAAATTCCTATATTTAGTTAATATTTGTACGAACACAGCCTGCGCATATATTACTTAAAAACTAGCTGCATGCAGCGTCGACCCGACGCTGAACCGTCGGTTTGACCTGCTGACACAGTCCCAACAAGAGATCGCTGCGCGATCCCTGCTGATATTAAGAACTTTGGTTAAAAATTTATAAAATTAGTATGAACATCAAAATCAGTATAAAAATTCTCAAAATAATTTAGGGTATATGTGTACGAAGTTTGGTCACGAAAGCCAAAGTACAGGTAAAGATCGAAAAAACTTCGAAAACTTACGTTTTCATTACGTTATAGGTTGTTGCCACAGCAAGCAATCGTTAAAATTTGCTTCAAAATAAAGCTGCATGCAGCGTCCACCCCGACACTGAACAGTCGGTTTGGCTTGCTAACGCAGTCCCAGCAAGAGATCGCTGGCCTGAAAATATTTAGAACCATTTGGGGTATACGTGTGCCAATTTTGGTTACCCAGGGCCAAACATAGGTTAAGTTATTAAAAATTTCCAAATTTGGCCTTTCGATGACGTCATAGGTTGTTACCATAGTAACCAACCGTTAAAATTGGCCTAAAAATATTCAGGCCAATTTGGGTTACTTGTATACCAAGTTTGGTTACCAACGGCAAAGTACAGGTTAAATTATTAATAATTTTGGAAATTAGCCTTTTGTTGACGTCATAGCCTGTTGCCATAGCAACCAACCGTCAAAATTAGGCCTAAATTATTTGGAGCTACTTGGAGTATATATGTACCAAGTTTGGTTACCCAGGACCAAGTATAGGTAAAGTTATTAAAAACTTCCAAAATTGAACTCTTGATGACGTTATAGGCCGTTGCCATAGCAACCAACCACCAAAATTAGGCCCAAAATATCTGAGACCATTTGAGGTACTTGTGTACCAAGTTTGGTTAGCAAAGGTATAGTAGAAGTCTGCTTATTTAAGATTTAAGACTTAAAATTTTTCATAGTTTGGCCACAACCAAGAAGTAATGTAATGACCACGGTTTACTAAGAAAGAATGTAACGCTACGTGACAGAAAAATTACCCCGCAGTAAATTGCCACCCGGAAAATTGCTCCCTGGTAAATTACCCCTGGAAAGATTACCACCCGGAAAATTGCCAACCAGTTAATTTGCCCCCCGGAAGATTACCCCCAGAAAAATATCCAAAACAAATTGCCCCCTGGAAAATTGCCCTCCAGAAAATTGCCCCCCGTTAAATTTTTTCAGTAATCATACAAGTTAACTAAGTACTATTTGTGTCATGTATCAGTCCGTGAAAACAGCTAGTTAATCTTCTCTCCCTCCTAGCAAACATTTTTTAAACTCAAATTATCTTGCAATAGTTATCAATCTCTTTTGATGAAATAAATGGCAATTGTCACACCCTGATGGAAAGAAGCTAAGTCTAACATGATAAATGAGGTACAGAATTCAGAATGAGATTTTCTTTGAAAAACTCAATAACTTAAATAACTGTGAGAGCAGGCTCCTCATAAATTGTTTAAAAAAATACTCAAATGATAATTACATTCAGAAACGAAAGAAATTTAAACCATTGTTCCTTAAAAAGCGAGAGTACACTCAGTTTTTCAGCTTCTTATTCATCAGCAATTCATTCAATCATTTAAATTACTATAAAATTATTGGATAAATTCACAAGTAGATATGTTTTGTGTCTCTTTTGAATTACATTTAAAATCGCTAGGCGAACCTACATTTAGTTTTCTGATTCAGTGGCGTAGCTACGGGAGGGGCATGGGAGGGGCTTAAGCCCCCCTCCCCATCAGAAGGCTGAGGCCCCCCTTGAGCCCCCCCATTCAGGTTTTGAAATTTACCATTTAAGATTTAAAAAAGTACTATAGAGCTGAGTGTGGCCTTATTGAATATGTGGCCAGAAATTAATCAATATAGTATGATAAATAGAGTTTGATAACGTCTTCAGCAGCTATTTTATAGCTCATTAAAGAGCCTACAATTAGCAATCAACCTTTGCTAATTTTTTACACTGGTTGGATAAGCTTTAGAATACCCGGCATCTAAAACAGAATCCTTAGCCAGTTATTGTATTAATTTTTTCAGTTTTCATAATTTATTTTGGGAATGATAGCGCTGCACCAGCCCCCTGTCTCATGGCTTGGAAAAAACATACCTGCCTGTCAAAGATACCATTTTACTCTGTTGAAGATAACTCTAATTAAAAATATGTTAGCGTCCACATCTGAAAGAATCACAAAAAACAATGGAAGGATGCTAGGAGATGAAAAATCTAAATTCGATAGAATGCGCTAATATGAACTGAAATACGTTAGAAGCTGTTTCAAGGCTAATCATTTTTTGCTTCACCCAAATATATATAAAAGGCGGCATTAATCCATATACCTTTTAGTTTGAAAGAAATTCTAGGCAGAAGTGCAAAAGAAAATAATGAACAGCCGGACTAAGGAAAATGTATTCTCATTAACTTTTTTAAAATTCTTTCATGTTGGCAGCTGTCAAATATACAGTAGACTGAGTAAGTCTAAGATTAAGGAAAATATTTTCTCCTTCACATTTTGATCAAACGTTTCATAGAAACTTGTCCTGAAGATACTATTGATTTGAAAAAATGAGGATTCTAAAAAAGTTTTGCTTTCAAATTTCAATAAAGATGCTTGGAAACCCAGTCTACATTCTTTCTATTATTATGTTAGGTTAAAATTTAATATATTATCTAAAATTTCTCACTGTCTCACATTAGACCAGCAAATCAATATTTCATAAAAATAAATAATCTTTGATTAACATGAAAGCACATGATCGTTTGGGGGGGAGGAGGGGAGGGGTTGTGTAGGCTAGGTATTGCTTGTTTTCTAATTTTTAACTTAAAAAATCGAAGCCACACTGAAAATATTTTGGCCCTCAATGAGCCCCCCACTACGGAAAAAATGCTAGCTACGCCACTGGTCTGATTACGATGAAATGAAAGAGATTCTTCTCCTCCTTATAAAGAAAGCAAATATCGCACCGTAAAACTAAGGTGCCTGGACACTTTAAGCTCAAACCTCAACCACACCCACAAATATTACAATGTTTAAGTCTGAGTTCTATCTTAAACACAGAATACTTGAACACGATTGACGCGATGTGGCCACCTAACTTTAGGAAATTTGGAAGAAATAACGAGCTTTTATGTAAAATCCAAGAAAATCTGAAAGCGTCCTTTGTGAATAATTGATGAGAATGCTTTTGAAATATTAAACTTGTCGATATATGTCGGTTTAATATATGTCGGGTTTGTTCATCTTTGAACAAACTCCTTGTTCAATGATGATATTTTTGAGCCCAAATCCAAGTTTATATTGTGGTGGGGGTAATATTCCGGGTGGTAATTTTCCAGGGAGCAATTTCTTTTGGATAAATTTCTAGGGGGCAATATTTCGGGTGGCAATTCACCTGGTAGGCAATTTTCCGGGTGGCAATCTTTCCGGGAGTAATTTGACAGGGGGCAATTTTCTGGATGGCAATTTAATGGTGAGAGGGGGGCATTTTCCTTGTACCGAAACGCTAGCGTATTACAATAATGATTAAGGCCTTCAACATACACTGCACGTATAATTTCTGTGTTTCTTTTCATTTTCGGAAAATTACGTGACAGCCTACCTAAAAACTCATTCATAGTGTTTCATCTTTAGATATGTGAAACAAATCATCAAAATATTTAGCTAACCAGTACAAATTTCTTCCTTCTAAATAAATGGTTGTTTACCTATCCTACCTTTGTGCTAGTATTACCCGCTCGTTTCTTGCCTTTTCATATATTTTTGGAGATTAGGGACGATTCCGTCAATGAAAAATGTAAACAAATGCAATGGGTCTATTACTCCATGCACTATACTTAAAAGATCGTAGGCAGAAAGGTAAAAAAAATTTTTGGCGTATTGTCATCACAGACAGACAGTTTAAGCAACAAGAGTCCAAAATGTTCTATTATTTTTGAGGTTTTTTGAATCATAGTATATATTAAAATTGTTTATTACTTTGACTTCGGCGGCATAAACATATCGTGGATGCCAACCTCTAAGTATCTCTAGAATACTCAATTGAACAAATAATTTTTCAGAATCTTCCCTAACAAAATTATTTGGAATAAATGACTGTGTATGTCTCGTACCTATGTCTGAAATCACATATAGATTAACTACTTTGCTTCTCTTAAAACATTCTCGATATTTTCTAATTCTGTTTTTAAGTAAATTTTTTTATAAGTCTTTGAGCATGGGTAGCTCTTGTTTTTTCTATAAGCTCCTTAACATTTCCAAACGTAATAATCCAAACAGCTATTCTTTCAAAGTTCGAGTTTAAATATGTTTTATATGCCGAAATTTATCTTGAAAAATTAACTGAGATGAAGTGCATTAATTTTGCTCAAAGGCTGCAAAAGGTTTGGCCGAAAAATTCGAAACACAACGTGTGTTAAAAAGGGCATTCTCCCTTGGAGCGTCTAAAAATCTTTCTTGCCCCCTCCCTATTCAGGTGATAAATACGGCAAACCTGCCTCCGTTGGGTGTAGAGAAAAAGGCTCGTTTTAATGGCTGGCTAGTTCACCTGCAATAAACCTTGCAGGAATTGAACATCTCCCGAGTGCAGGCTACCGTTCCGAAGACAAAGATAATTGTTTTAAGATAGATCAAGCATAGTATATTTTTTCCAAACAAGAAAAGAACATATCACTATTTTTCAGTGCTTTTTAAAAATATGATTCCTTTAAAATATTGGTATCTATTCTATTGGTATCAACTTTTCACTTCGACCATCTCTATAAATTGATAAAATGATGATGAGATGGTCGAATCACGTGACTTCTATTATGATTTTTTAATAATAGATCTATTCAATTTGAGTGATATCAAGAGCATTGGTTTTCGTAAACTGAATTCCCATTCACTGTACAGCAAAGCCAGATCAACTTAAAAATTTCAAGGTTTTTTATGAAATATTGATCTACTAAAATCTTCCATTAAACTTCCGTGTGTCAGAATTTAACATATTACAGAACATTTGAAGGATGTTACATTTTGAAATATTGTTTTTTTCAGCGGATCCATACAGTTATGCAGTTGATCCAAATTCTGGACTGTGCAACAAAGAAAAAGTTGTTAAAAGAAGTAAGTCCGCATTGATGATGCATTTTCCAATGAAACGGTTGGGGTTAAAAAGGTTTGGAGTTAAAACAATACCCTTTGCATTAAAACCCTTATTTCCAGGCTTTTGAAGCTACCTAAGAAGGTTTACGTCGATTTTGTTTGCACTTCAAAATGAGTATCTCTACTTGTTAAAGTGTGATCTGTTGGTGTTTGTTGCTTTTGCATACTAAAATTCGGGAATTCGAAGTGACTTGTCAATACGGGATTTTCTTTCTATATTCTTGTTATTGCTTTATTTGGTTATTTATTTTTTTACTTCGAAAACATCCCATAGCAAATTTAAACCCTGTTTTTTTGCAACAGAATGAAATATTAGGTAAAATTTCTTATTGATTTAAAATTTATTTCTTAAGCTGTTTAAAGTTTTCCTCATGAGATCCCAATGTTGCCCGAAAAATGAGGTCGAAATATTTTCAAAAGATACAAGACATAATAGGGAAAAACGATGAAAAATATGACATGGTCTGATGATAATATAAGATGATATGAATCCATAATATGAATGGACTTTGAACTTTGTGCGTGCAATTGACAGAGATTTGAAAATTTCAGAAATATTTTTCAAATTCAGGGTTCAAAACCTCAATTTTTTAAATAGTGGTTGCGTGGTTTTTATGTTATCAAGTACTCCACTACGCTTATAATACAAAGCTCTGAATTGGATTGTAGAGCCTTGTTGGCGAGTTTTCAATCGAATTTTTGCTACTTTGAATAATATAAAATTAGATAAATAAAAAGTTTTAATAAAAAATATGTTTAAAGACTGCTTTCGACTGCAAGAGTTTTGTAAGGCGAGCAATGCTTGCAAACAAAGCTACCAAAATGAAAGAGTGCATTTTTTCTTTCCATTTTCCATTCAAGTTTAACCCCATCTGGACCGGCCTTTTTTTTAACTCTGGTTCTAGGATGTATTTTTCAATAATCTTTACCACAGAGGAAGACCAACCTATAAGGAACAAAATGAGCCCAAAACAGTTTTGTGACGTCATTGCATAATGATAACGTCATCGTTTCCCCGAATTCGGGTCCGAAAATAGGAAAAAATGGCTAAAAACCTTTAAATTCGAATAAAATTGGAGCGAAAAAAGCTTTTTACACGCGATTTTTAACAAAATGTCACATTTTTGATCTAGTTTCACATATCATACGGTTTTTTGATAAATCATACCGGAAGTTAGGTTTTTAGGCTTTTCCTGGAAAAAAATTGACCGACCATTCTTGAATTGAATTGACCAAAAGATTCTTGAATTTCTCTTAAATTTCGAGTGAAAACTATAAAATGATTGTTCTCAATAGATGGTTTTCGCTCTAGGCGTCGAGGCGACGGGGGGCCGGTAGGGCTTTGGCCCCCCAACTTTTTTGCTGAGCAAAAAAATTTAGATTTTGATACACTTTTATTTCTTAGATTAACTTTACTTTGAAGATATATTCCGGTGAAAATAACTTTGACACCACCATTCCTTTGCATAACATGGATTTTTTAAGGTGTTTAGAGAGCCGCCAGAAGAAAAATTTTCTTTGTCGCACATTCTTTAGAAAACTTCCCCTCCCAGATAAAAACTCTCGCCGTGATCCCTGCTGCTTGCCCTATAATCCCTCGCTCGGCCAAAGTTAATGTCGAAAGCACTCGAGTATAGGCTCATTTTAATCAGCACAAATTTGGTATGTTAACGTTTCCTATTTTTTGATTAAGGTCGTAGATCGAAATCAATTGCGCTTGTAAACCGTGTTTCTTTTTAGAAGTATCATATATTGTGATCAATATTTCAAATGGAGTACGTTAATGTAGAAAGTAAGTTAATCATAAGTAAGTATATGCGATAATTAGACTTGAATTTTAAGTCATTTGCACAAAAAACACAGTTTTTAAAATTTTTTGGAAAACGCCATTTGAAATCCACTTTTATAATTGATAAGAAAGTTATTTTTCATTTTCCATCTTTCAATTATTCCATTAGTTCGGTAAAAATGTCAGATAACACGAAAACTCTCAGCCGATTTTTTCCTTTTTATTACTAAGGTAAGAATTGTCTACTTATGATTTTAATTCGTTCAATTTTGTCCATACAATATTTTCGCACTGCATTGAATTTGGCAATATGATCTTTGCATTCCAAATCAAAATTTAAGAAAAGCGCCAAGATCTCGTGATAATGCCCCTATTAAAACTAAAATTATCACTACGCTCCATCATTTTTCCTTCAAAATTAAGGACAACACAAAACAGACCTAACTTATACTAAACGACATAAACACAATAAATTCAACCCAAAAGCCCGAGGGCCTAACGAAACTCGACAATATATTTCTTTTCATTAATCTGGTGCCAGTTTTGGAAAATTTCAAGTTTACATTTAGAGACATATCTATAGATATTCAATTAAACAAGTAATAGTCCGAATTTACTATCAACCATTTACTCCTCTGAGATATGCATGTAATTTGTTAAACTGTTCAATGATTTAAACTTTTGTGTGTGTATTTGCACTAACAGTTGCAGGTTTCCGTTGTTTCTCTATTTCCTTTGCCAGTTCGTGCCTTTCCGTATATATCAGAGGAAAATATAAGTATTATCTTAAACTATTTGGTTCATACAAGGGTTAGTGTATTTCCTTTTCATATATCAATTTTGGTTGAAAAAATTGTTTGTTTAATTATTTATTTTTTTGTTTATTTATTTTTTCGAAAACATTTATTTCAAAGCACAAAAAGAAAACATTACAGGCAATTGTACAAACAAAGCTAATCTCTAATGTAGCTGCACGCAACAATAAAAGTATAAAAAAATGATAATGGCATGTAATAAAAAACAACAATAACAATGAAAATATATACAAATAATAACAAAAATAAACATAAAGTGCCACAGCGCAACAAAATTTCCGCTTCCTGGGCAGAAGTCAAAGCTCTGTAAAGAATATATTCCAAAAAAACATGTTTTGAATCATGTTTACACCAACGCAATTTACCAAACATATTCAAAAACACTAGTACAAGATTATTAAAGAATTCATAAAACCCACAAAAAATATCATGCCAATAATTTTCATAAAATATATATGAAGAAGTATATTACAATATGCATTTACAAAACATATTGAGAAACAATTTATGGAACCATATTTGCAATAATATATGCAAAACATGTTTATTAAAATATTAGCAATTACTATATTTACAAAAATATTTAGGAAATATATTTACAAAAACTTTTCCGAAGGTATTTATGAAAAATATTTGTACCAAATTTATTTAAAAATATTATAAAGCGTATTGACAAAAAACATTAAGCGTATTTACAAAGACAAAAATTTACAAAAAGTAATTACCAAAAATTTATCAAATATATTTATGAAAAATATTGGGATGAAACTTACAAAACATTTCTGAAGCGCATTTCCAAATATGTTTACGAAACATATTACAGTTGAAAGCATTTATAACAAATACTTGCAGGGAGCATATTTATCAAAAACTTATAAAGCGTATTAACAAAAAATATTTAAGAAACATATTTACAGTCGAACGCATTTATGAAAAATATTTGTGCGAAACTTATTTACAAAAAGTTTGTAAAGCGTATTAACAAAAAATGTTTACGGAACATATTAACAGTCCAACGTATTTATAAAAAATAATTTTACAGAGCGTATTTAACAAAAACCTATAAAGCGTATTAACAAAAAATATTTAAGAAACATATTTACAGTCAAAAACATTTATAAAAAATATTTGTACGGAGCGTATTTAACAAAATCTTGTAAAGCGTATTAACAAAAAATATAGTTACAAACCATATTTACAGCCGAACGTATTTATGACAACTAATTGTGCGAAACCTCTTTAGGAAAAATTTATGAAGCATATTTACAAAAAGTATTTACAAAACATATTTACAGTCGAACACATTTAGAAAAAAGATTTTTACGTAGCCTATTTAACAAAAATTTATTAAACGTATTTACAAAAAAATATTTATATACAAAACATATTTACAAAACATCTTATGAATCACTTACAAAAAAAAATTGTTGAACGTATTTACAAAAACATTTACGAAACATATTTGTAAAACAATTTCTTAATCAAGAAATCTTTTTTACAAAACCAATTTCAACAATATCACTAATCCTACTAAACATATTTAAGAGAAAAGTGCTAGAAAAATAAAAACTTCTCACTTCTGATTTGCTTGTTTGATTTGTTCCCCATCATTAATAAAATAAAAATGACATATAAGAAACACATTCGTTGCACGATGCATTACCTGTGAAATAATCATCGCCAGGGACAAATGTTTTCTACTAATAATCCAAGTTTTTTTTGGTTAGTAACAGTATTCATACATAAATATGTCTGAATTCATTTCAACAAAAGACTTTGATGAAAAA
>JANSTP010172777.1:0-12057 GCA_025330745.1 Cladonema radiatum | reverse complement strand
AAGATAAAACTATAAACCATAACTCAAATATTTATAGTTTTTGTTGCCTAGTTTAAGTAGACTTTTCTGGGTCTGAATCTTGTGTATTAATGCCCTTAGCCAATGTATTTTAATTTTTTTAACAGTAATATTGATACAGCAAGCGGGGCAGTAATAACTCTATGTTTTTGCGTGTTTTTTGTGTAAAATATATGTGATTTTTTTTTTTTTTTTTTTTTTTAATAACTTTATTACACCAGTAATTACGTTTTCTTGTTTTGTTTGTTGTTATTTATTGAACCTATAAATATTATTTGATATTTTATAAATTTTAAGATATTGCACATTCTGTTATTCTGCATTTTATCATTTTAAATTTTGTATATTGTCTTTGCTAGTATTTGATGAAAAACAATTTCACCGCATGAAATTTTCGAATTTTTAATTTCCTGCCAATATCGTAATTTTACACCGTATTCTTCTAAAGTAACTGAGAGTGGTAGGGAGGAGTGGGGTTGGTGTTGTTGTCATTTTGGTATTGGTTTTCCATTACGTTTCGTTTTGTTTCACAAGAGAGGCGCGGAGAGAAGCTCTCTGATCGAATTCTCATGCTGTCACTGCTAAAATCTGAACATGAACATAATCCTGAAGTGAAAGATGTAACTGCAACCAAGCTGCAACATAATGAACTACAAAATTATGAAAATGCGTGACAATCACAAGCTCTGGGCTAACCACTCATTAAATGAGCAGGTAGGGTTGAGTTACGCGCACAATATCGGGTTTGTATAAAGACATTCATCGATAGGAATCTTGCTGAATATTGACAAGTTGGATTTCGAAAAAAGTAAGGGCACTATAAGGGGATCGGAGGGTCAATTTGACCCCCCACCTCGAATCCCTTTTTTGATACCAGATGCCCTTTTTCTTACAGGGGAAAAAAATTGATTTGAAGTGACATAATTTTCTTAAGAGCATAATAGCATAATTACAATTGACTTACCCATAAAATATTCTACCAATTTGATTTCAGAGAACTATAAATATTGGAACTCTGCACGACATAACTCTCTATTCAACTACTAAAATGAAAGGTCAATATTCTTTCCCTTCTCACATCTGTCCCTCCCTATAATATTTCTTGGTGCCCTCTTCAAAAGGGGTAGAAAAGGGTAGGTGTCACTGATGATCTCCCTTACAATGGGAGTTTGCTAAATGACGCGCCCTACGTGCCTACGCGCCCACGTGCCTCGCGCTCAACGTGCCTACGCGCCTTACGCACCCAACGTGCCTACGTGCCTTACGCGCCCTACGTGCCTTACGCGCCCAATATTTTTTTTTCTCTTTGAAAAACTACATTCAAACTGTAACTGCAAATTTTTTAAAAACTTTCCTTCTATGATATTTTCCTCCTATGAAAAACTATATTTTAAGTCAAATTTCAAAAATGTCAAAACGAATTTTTTACTTTCGAAAACTAAAGAAAACCTTTTACATATTTTTTCTTTAAAATTGCCATGGTAAGGTAATTTTGCCGTGGTAAGGCAATTGTCATGGTAATTTTTTCTCGTTTTTTTCACATTTTAGTTGGGACTTCTCGGCCACTATATACAACTAATAATTGCAACTGACGATGATTTTATAATAAATCCAAAAGCATCTTGCTTACTTTAAATATTTGTTGTATTTATTTATTATTGTTTTACAACCTTTTACATTAATTTCTGTTTTGAAAAACATGACAAATATCACATTTCATCTTTTTTTTTTAGTTATAAATATTTGGCAATACAAGAAAGGTAGGTATAATGCTTTTGCATTTTAATGGTAATGTTTCCAAAAATTTAAGAGAGGAAGTGGCCTGAAACGTAAACTTTAAATGAGCTTATCGGCTAGTACACGCTTTTTCGTTAGGGCTAGTAAAATCTGACATGAGCCTAATTGCCCTTATTTTTTCGATAGACTGGAACGATCTCACTTGTTCCCATTTTCCATGCTTTTTCTATTGTTTTCCCCATTACTTGACCATCACCATTTCGGAAATTTACGCAATGGCTCGGGTACAGAAATAATAAAGCAAGGAAGTTGCTCCCTTAAACCATAAACCTCATTTTGAATTAATATTCATGATGAATATTACGGGCAATTTTCGTTGCGATTCGTTGGTGTAAAGATCTGGAAAAGACTAACTAAAGATATCGTTAGTTCGTACTCGATAAATTTTTGTAAAAAGGAATTGAAGAGTGGTATGATTGTATGAATGCTATTGTCACCTTACACGTTTTTTTTATATAAGAAACCAGTTTCTAAGAAACTTAGTACTGGACATGCCAAAAATTTAGAAACTTTTGGAACTAGGAAAATGTGGCAAATTTCTGTTAAGAAACTTTGTCGCTGATATTCACGGTTGAAGGTGGCTATGTAGGTTAAATAGGGCGCTATTTACATCATCCTTGTAAATCTTTCTTGTTTACAGCGTACAAATATTGCAGTAAAAACAACCAATCAATAACAAACTTGTTGTTTCTTCTATTGACCAGCTTTTACTCATTAAAAGATAAGGAACTTCTTAAGAAACATCTGGAAGCAGATTTAGGCAATTTCAAGAAAATTTTGGAACTAGATCTGGTGCTTGGTTTCTTATAAAAAAAAAACGTGTATGCAAATAACGTCCCTATCTAGTGTTACTGGAGTGGTTTCTAGTTTTTATTTTTACTTCTATTGTTATTGTTACTGTTGCTATTATTTTGCTTATTTATTAATTTATTTGCCAGAAACTTTTGGAACTAGGAAAATGAAGCTAACTTTTGTTAAAAAACGTTACTTTGAGGAGAAATAAGGCGTAATTTACGCCATGCTTATTATCATGCCATACCATTTAATTGCATGATACAGATCTTGCAGTAAATACAAAAAATAAATGATCAAGTTGTTTTTCTCGATTTTATCCTTTTATCCTTTTACTAACTTTTATCCACTATTTCCTACTGGCTAAGAAACTTGGTTCCTGATATAATAGTATAATAATATAATAATAGTATAATATAGGATAATAATAACTGAATTAGGGTATTACTAAAGAAATGTAATTACTCGTCAACCTTAAAGAAAGAATCTATCATTATTATAGTTTATTTCTACTTTTATACAGTTTTAGAGAGTTGTAAAAGCCAGAGACATTTCACTTAGCCATAAGCACTTTAGTTTTTAGTTAGTCCTTAGTTTTTCCATCTAAAAAGATCTAAAAATATGGGCACGTAAGAAAAATTGGGCGCGTAGGCACGTTGGGCGCGTAAGGTACATGGGCGCGCAGGCACGTTGGGCGCGTAAGGCACGTAGGGCGCGTAAGGCGCGCAGGCACGTAGGCGCGTGGGCACGTAGGCGCGTCGGGCGCGTAAGGCACGTCGGGCGCGTTGGGCGCGTCATTTAGCAAACTCATGACCAATCCGACCTTATCTTTTGAAAACGTTTATTCATTACCTAAAAGAAAACAAAATAGTTATAATTAATTTTTTAGAATTGCAAACAGTTACAGTGAAGAGTTTTTATTACAAAGATTTATTGTTTGTGTGTTTTCAGATCATAAATTCCCTCTCTATGCTAATCAGTCAGCTGAAATGAGTTTTTCTTAGTACTATCTCTTTCTTCTCCTTATTCCATTCTTTAGTTTTTTTAAATAAATGATTGAAAAAGAGAAGATTAGTTTTTTTCTCTCTAGATATATCTTGTTTTTCTCTGATGAAAAAAGAAGTAGAATACATATATAACATGTCCTTACAGTGTAAAAGAGAAAACATGAATGTTTCTGTGGATAAGAAACTGTGAAGTTGAAAAAGTAAGTTTTTCACTTTTAAAATAATATTGATTTTATTTTCCTTATTTAAAAAGTCGAGTTGGTAAACATTTTTCAAATATATCTAGTACTGCAGTAAATATTGTCACATGTTATTGTCAACTTGGCATTTCTCTTACTTTACTGATTATCACTCTAATGGCAAATAGACTAGAGAGTCACTTTAACCCTATTAAAAATCAGAACCCCCCACCCCTGACGTTAAAATCTCTAACACCCAACAATATAAAATGAAACTTGGCACGAATATCAAGTATCATAATTAGTTTTCAAAAGTAACAAATACCCCTACAGCTCACGTGATCACGTGATGACGTCATCAAAAATACCCTCAAATAGTTCTGTTTTCTAATTTTCAAGGGATCACGTCACGGAGAGACTTTTAAGTTGATTCGATTGATAATTTTTGGCTCCAAGGAGTAAAACTATGTTAAGTTATTTAAAAAATTAGCTTTAAAGTCAAAATTTTTGAATTTTGGGCGAAAATGGGGAATGTTCCAGAGGGGGGAATTTTGTTAGGAATTTTGAAATACAAAAATCAATGAAACTTATTGTATTCTTCATGAATCGCCATAAAGTTACCCACATTTCTGCATTTTGATGAATTAAACAGACTTAAATTATTATTTGTATAATATTCTAGTTAAGTTAGGGAAGCCAAGGCAAAAATAATTTACATTGAAACTATAGCCAATATTTCCAGTTATTCACGAAAATTGCTATACGAAGGTTTATTGATGACGTCATAACATAAAAGTAGTAATATATTTATTCAAATTTACTAAGAAAAAAAACAACAACCTAATCATAATTCTATGATATAATATACAGGGTGGGCAAAAAAAAGGTGACATTTTTTCCAGCTGCATTATCTTTATCACGCTTTTATCTTTACTGTAGTTTTTCTACCAAATAAACAGCACAGAATATTTTCTTTTGATTGTTTTATAGTTTATACAGACTAACTTTCCCGATTTAAAATAATTTATCAAAAAATTGGATATTTTTTTCCAATGGAAATTTTTTATGCCAGATTTTACACAAAAATTGAATTAAATACCCAAGTCTTTTTGAGGATGGATATGTCTTTCGTGCTCCGTATTTTTGCTATTTCCGTATTTTAAGTTGTTTCTTCTGAATTCTTGCCAAAAAATATTTAGTGAATGAAGGTGCAATCACGTTAAACAAGTCAAAGGAAATTATTTTGAACAATTTTTTAAACATTATTTACGTCTTTTTTCACATTTTTAATTTTGATTTGATTAATTTCGATGTAGAGATTCTAAGGTTATACATATTGTTTTTAAGTTTTTTGTTTTCAAAATTGATAAGAAACAACTTGGTTATCGTTTGGTGAAAAAATTTTCAAAATAACTTAAAAAACGAGTGTTTGCTTAAAGTTTGAAGAATGTCCTCCCCCCCCCCCACCCTGTACTATAAACATGTTATTTCTGTGCCATATAGGGAACACGAAAATATACTATATAATTTAATGGGCCCCCTTGAAAGTAAATAAGCAAAATATAAACAAAAAAGGAAACAAGCGAACAACAACAAATAAATAAATAAATAAAAATAAAATTGAAAACTGGAACAAAAAAGAAGCAGTAAAAGTTACTGATATTATTCTAGGTATTTATCAAGACAAAACTTTGTGGAATTGATCTATCATTTTGGATGAAGTAAGAGTTTCAAGGCTGTTAATTTTGAGAATTGAGAGTGGGGCCAGATCCCCAAAAAACGTTAATTGCAAAATGTTTGCAATTAAACTTTGTGCATTGTCTCGATATTTCATGCCAAAATATTAAGTACAGTTGAAGTCATTTAAAAAATTGCTTGAGAGGGGTTAAAATTTACCTAGGAATAATCTTTTATCTTTTGATTAAAACCGAATGGGAAAAAGGGTTAAAGTTACCCCCAAATGAACATAATAACTAAAAAATAATGACTTCGTTAAAGAAATAGTCTATACAAATGTAGGGTAGCTAACTACAAAGCAATATCCCTTAGCTATTTTGATAAACAGGAAATGAGATACTTTGCCAAATGGTTTCCTGTTTACAAGATTCTTTCCTTAACTTGCGTAGAAGAAAATAAAACGCCCTGGAATCGAGATTGGGCTACAATGTTGAAATAGTCTATACAATGAACTGCTAAAAGAGTGGCTAAAAAAGATAAAAAAAAAAAAAAACATGAAAATAATATCACAACTGTAGAACTCAAAGAACATTTCTACAAAGCTTTTACTATGATGACGTCATCAAAATTAAGGAAGTAATAAAATAAAAGAGAAATACTACAGGAAACCAATTTTGGCTTGTTTTTAATTTGGTTTTTTTGTTAAAAATCTAGTTATTTATAACTGACCTGACAAGAAAAAAGATTGGGTATATTTTTCTGCTTATTGCCTTTACGCCTTTTCAATGCTCAAGGTCTTGATCAATTATCCTTTATGTTAGATACTAATCGACATATATTTATTTATTAATTGATTAATCGATTGTGACTTGAAAACAGGAATTTTGTGGCTTAGCAGTAAAACGTTAATAAAGTAGTATCGCCATGTTCATGCAAAAGTCTTAAAATTAAAAGCTAATTAAATAATATTTGACATTTTACGTCATAAAAGGTAAAGCAAAGCACAGACATGTTGTGTTTTAATTCTATAAAGATTAAACTAGCATCAGTTGTCTAACTCAAAAGACAAGTACACGAGAAAGAATTTTTAATAACGATTTTCAAAGATATGATATATTTTGTATAAAACATCTACAAGAGAAAGTTATCAATAATGAAACGATAAGAAATATACTACAAGCTGCGAAGTTTTGGTTTGTAAACAAAAAGTAAGTGGAGAAAATTTTTATGAGGATAATGCAGTATTGCACGTTTTCCACAACCCTTCTCATAATTTTTGAACTAAACCGAATTACTTGACATTATTTTCATATTTAGATAACAATATTTTATAGTTTTTTTTATCTGCAACTAGCCTCAAAGGACAACCCAAGAGTTGGGTCTTAGTTAGAGGTCCAGCCCTTAAGTTGGTTATTTTGGAACATTTTTTATACATTGAGATCTGGTTTCTTATAAACCAGTTGCTTACAAAAAAAGAGTGTAGTTTCATAAGAAACGAGTTTATGAGAAAGTACAAAGTGTAAAAGTTCAAAACTTTTGTTAAGAGAAACTGCATTGGGTAACTGAGCTAATGAGCTTTTTGTTTTAGTAACCACAATTCAAACTCAAACTCCCTTGCCTTCCTTTAAAGTTAATGTAGTGTTGAGCCTAGAAGATTTAGATGTCCTTACTCTCCTCTCTGGTTGTCAAATGAGGTTTCAAATTGAGAGTGCACGATGGGAACCATGGGAACTTCTTTAGTCAAAAGTCATTTAATTGAATTTAGCATGTTAACTTTAGAAACGGCTTATCTTGTTAAAAAAATTTCAATAGTATTGGTGAAACAGTATGGACAAATAGAAAAGTATAGACGGCCATGATGTACAGCTTTAAATAAAACATCCATATTGGGGGTTGATCTAACTTCTTAGAAAGATTTTCTAGAAAATTAGAGTCCCAAAACTGTTGACTTTATGGGTGCAAATAATAGAATTTCATTTACAGGTCAATTGTAAATGTAAATTCTTGATAAAGCGAAGACCAAATTTGTAACCATTCCTCGAATAGAATTTCTTTTCAGAGTGGCAATAGAGATAGCAATTAGCAAACTGATTACAATTTTTGAAAAACAGAAAGGAAGATTTGATCGATTCTGAGTTATAATTGCTTGGACGGCAAAAAACGTACAAACAGTGAAGTTTTAGCATAAATAGCAACGCTTCTAACTGGCCATGGATGATCTTTAAGAACTAAATTTTGTTGTTTTCGAACATATCTTAGACGTATAAGAGATATCACATTAATATTTCACAAAAAATCTGGAAATTTATTATTTTCAAATTTTTTATAAGAGTTTGAACTTAGTTTGCCGTTCAATGGACCAGGCTTCATTTTTCTCAAATATTCAGTACTCTAGATGTACCTACTAACTCGATGGTTGAATCAGACACCCTACCCGGTATGATTTCCGCTCCGCTTCGAAGCTATCCGGTACTAGTGGAAACACGGAAATGTCGCTCCCTAAAAAGAAAGATAAATGAATTCTCTCATTTCCAAATGTCAATATCAAGTGAGTGTTTCTACAGGAGGTAGACAGAGGGACAAAAACAGTCCTTTCCTTACTTTCCTTTTTTAAGCAAATTGGCTTTTTATCTGCTTCTGGAGTTGCTTCAAAAAAGGCCTTATTTTGATACGAAAGCTGCTTAATAATTGCTGATTCTAATTAGTAATTCTGTCGGGATCTTGCATCAAGTTATAGTTTTGGGGCTTGCAACATTATTAGACGAAAGTATCTTACTGTTCAGGGCCTGCGCCATAGGAGAGCCGCGGAGGCACTGCCCCCCCCCCCACCCCACCAACTTTCTTGCCAAGTAAAAGTATAATGCAAAAATGCAATTTTGAGTTCATCAAAGAGCCGGGAAAGCTTTTGAGCACTCCTGCCCCATGGAAATCCGCACTGCAAGATGGAATAAGCAGTGTGCAATGAACGAGAAAGAACAAAAAATATACATTGAAACAAAAACTGATACAAAGATCAGTGAGATTCCTTTGGAATCACATCACCAGGTTGCCAGGTAGGTTGAACAAATATGCTGCATTAAACTATAATAAAAAGCCGCTTAAGAAGAAATTAAGGATAGAAAGCCATATAAATAAATGTGATAAAATAGCGATATATACCATAGGCATACATAGTAATATCATAGATGGACATTGTTACATAGATAGATTATTACATTGATAGGAAGGCAGGCAGGCAGGTTGCCATTTATATATTTATATTCAAGACATCTACATGTTTACATACATACAGAAACATTGAATATCAATTGTATCATCTACATCTGGACCGAATCAGTCACCCAGCTCGCTGCAGAGCAACATCATCAGCATGCAGGTCAGGTGTTCCGGACGAACAAAACGAACAGGACGAACGAACAGGACGAACAGGACGAAATGAAGAGTTATCAACTGATCTGTTATTTTCTGTTGGAGGAATATATCACTAGTATTATGGACCGATGTACAATGTCTATCTATGATATTAGTATGTATGCCTATGGTATATATCGCTATTTTGTAACATTCATTTATATGGTTTTCTATCCTTAATTTCTTCTTAAGCGGATCTTTGTAATAGTTTAATGCGGAATTTTGTTCAACGTAAAATTTATAATTCTTTGTCTGAAGAGCCTGGTTGTGAACTAATTAATTTACCCCTATTCAGGATGGGAGGGGGGACAAAGTCCCTCTCCGATTGGTTTTATTTTAGTAACTTTTAATGTACAATGAGTGATGGCCTAATGCTTTGTAACTATTACTAAAATCTAGCAAAATACATTATAAGGTTAAAATCAGGCACAGTTGCCACAATTACCACGGTTTTTTGGTACTGTTATTCAAATTTTGACTGATATGGAGGAAAAATATCCAATATTCTTTCATTTTTATTGGCTCAAACCTTTATAAATGTTATTCTCTTATTAAAATTAACTAATTAATAACTTAAAGTGAAAAAACTCCCTTGTTTTTTGTACCAACCACTAAGAACTTCGAAAATCAAAGAATAACTCGTTTTTTTGAGAAAACCATAACCATTTTTTGAGAAAACCAATTGGGTTATACTATCATTGCAAATATTTTGTTGACTTTTATTACCTTTACGCTAAAATTATAAAAATGTGTCAACATTAAATAAAGAACTACTACTACTACTACTACTACTACTACTACTACTACTACTACTACTACTACTACTACTACTAACACCACTACGTATTTTCATTGGCAAAATACCCCATCCTGAACAGTGTTAGGACAGAAAAATCACGCAGTCGCTATAACAATTGAATTAATGCGAAAGGAATGCTATGATCTTGAGTAAAAAGTTAGCAGATTTGTTTGTATCATCAACATTGGTAAAAATATATTTTAGTCTTTTTTCAAAAGGTTAAGTTACTATGGGTTGAAAACTCTAACGTGCTTGTGCAATATCTTGAATTAAGTTTTGTAGGCCAACACTCACTAATTCCCCTAGGAGTCAGGCGAATATAGGAGAAGTTAGATTTTTGTTGTGCCCCTCCACTTTAAAGTCGACGGCGCGAGCCCTACTGTTACTGCGAGTAGTAAGGGCTCCCATTCAAGATTTTTTGGGGCAAGTTCTACCGTTTTCATAATAACGCCACATTTTACTGTTGCTTAGGAAAAGGATTGTTTATAAAAGAAATACGTGTAAGTTTAGATGTTAGTTGATTTCTGTATTTATTTTTTGACTTCTATCCTATATAAATTAACAACAAATAGCTAATTACTTTTTAATAATTTAGGTAACTTTTAAAACTTTTTCTGGATTTAACCCTATTCACGCTGGGCTTTTTTTGATGTCTTTTTTCGTTTTTTTCCGCCATGTCTTCAAAAATCGGTGATTCGGAGGTCAAACTTTGAGTAGCTACTAAAATTGAACCAAAAGAGCTTTTTTCATGCTGTTCTCACCATTTTCCGACAAAACCAAAGTACTTTTGGATTACTTGGACTTGCAGGTAATTTGGGCCCAAAATTGGGATTTTGCTCCAAATTGGGCCCGAAAATTCACCTACCGGACCCGAAAATGGGCGTTGCCATGGCAAAAGTGGGCGTGGTCACCAAAATATTTTTTCATCAAAATGTTCCCAGATAAATCTTATACAAAGTCACAAAGTTTTATGGTAACAGCTCTTTTAGTTTTAGAGTAATATCAGTAAAACTACAAGGGGGGCAGAATCCGCCCCCCCCCAGCTTGAATAGAGTTGATTGTTGTAACTGTTGCAAAACTCTTGCATGAAAAACGGATAAAGAATACAGTAGCAAAATGAGCAAAGATCGCCTGGGATATTATTTGAGGAAAGGATAGCTGCTGGATAGCTAAAAAGTAAGTCACTCTGACATATCTTGAAGCTATATTAGGGTTTTGTGAGGGATCTTTCTCTGGTTATCAGTATCCTAGAATAAAAATTAGTTTTATATTATTTGTTATTGTAACACAACGAAAAAATAGGCGGAGAAGAGTATGCAAGGTTTTCATTCAAGGCGTACTTCAAACTTTTTGTTTTCACGCCTTGCTTCACGCCTCAATACCTCTTATTTTCACTGTAAGAAAATAGCCTGTTTTAGATCTAGGACGCGAACGTCGTTCACGTTCTAGATAGGACGTGAGATCATTCAAAACAGCGTTGTAAATAGAACCTTACGCTACAGTGTAAGGGTTTCTTTGAATGAATTTGACGTCTGCGTCCTAGATCTAAAACAGGCTTACAACAATAACATAAAACATTAAATAACATTACATTAAATTACATTAAATGTAATATAATAACAACAATAATAATAACAATACAGTATTAGATATAACGATAACATTAAATGCGGCTTCTGTTTGGGTTTCCAGCTAAAATCCGACAGTTTTGTTTACTTTTTATATGTCATCAAATTGCAATACAATAGTCACTTTCATTCTTCCTTACAGCACTCGCAACATTCGATATCCCATTGTATAATTATTTTACTTTTATTTGTTTTGGATTATGATTGGTCGAAAGTTATATTTACACGAATTCAACATTTCTTATTGGTTGGAAAAACAATACCTGTTTTAATATAACAATAACATTATTTTTGAGGGCATTATAAAATATTTACCGCCCGCGTTTTTTATTTAAGGCCCGCCAGATCAACACAAGGGTGGTAAATATTTATAATGCCCTCAAAAATAATGTTATTACTATTATTACCAATACCACACACTCCCGCGTCTTGTTGTAAAAACGATTTTACTTTTCCACATTACATTTCCTTTTTTTACATTAAAAAAGCAACAGGCCCCCAAAAACACATCCCTTAAGCAAACTAGCTAAGTAGCACACCTATTCTTTTTATTACAATTACAGTACAGATTTCACTGTACTTAATTTTCGAGGGAATATTTTTTGGGATTTTTCAAAATCTTAGGAATCGTAGTCAACTGCAAAATAAAAATCAAAGTTTTCTTCTGTTCCATATCTAATCTTTCTAATTTTTGATTAACTTTTATTGCTGTCTCTTCTGAATTTACTAATTCGAAATTCCAGTAAAAC
>JANSTP010172666.1:0-12058 GCA_025330745.1 Cladonema radiatum | reverse complement strand
TGAATTTACGAAAAAAATAACACTTGAAAGACATTTTGCATCTCTAAAAACGGTCTTGAAGAGCTATTATTTCAATGAGTGATTCAAACTAAGCGAAAAAAATAAATCCTCATGTTTTTCATATCTTGTAATGTAATAATTTTGAATCCTTCAACGACGTAGATAAAATCCATGAGACACCACCCAACCCAAAAAAGTGTGGCGATTAACATCAAAATTACCAAAAGCTCATTTATGTTTAGTGACCATGATTGTGATATAGCTGCATCAAAATCCTCTTGAGGGTTTTTCTAAATTTTCATAACTGCAATACCATTCCTGTTCAAAGTTTTTTTTGCCAGCAGCCAACTAGCCATAGAAATGTTATATTTATCATTTTATTCTTCATACTTGACTACAAGGACGCATGGGGTATATAATGAAATAAAACAGCAATAAATTGTGTAAAATCCAGAATGTAGCACGATGACTTCATATAGAGGGGTGATTACTGAAAGACTGCTGATATAACCAATATTTATTCTAGCTGCAGTTGTTGGGCTTTTCATCCCTGCTGGCTAACAACACAGTTTTAAAAAAGTCCCATCCAACTTCATGTTTCTTCATTGTGAATGGCAAGCACATGTAGTATAGCTAGAACTGAGGTGTGGCCTGCCCTATACCTTAGGAGCTACCTATCTTAGCTCTAGCTAGCTAGCTAGCTACAAATACTTATTAATTTTTTATACACTGATATACCTTCCACAGCATCTTCTTCCTTGCAACAGCTACACAGCATATACATAAGAAATAGCAAAGATGCATTGAAGATCATTTTCTCTAACAGTTCATACAACTTTCATACTTCATACGTCATAGTTTATACTTCATTACTTCATTACATTTTATTTCATTTCACTTGACCAGTTGAGAGACCGGTTGACAAGTAATTTACAGGTCAAAATAATTATTAGGTTTATAAAATAAATAGGGGCCGCATGTTACAAAGAGCGGCCCCATGTTTAATGTGGGGCCGCTTATTAATCTTAACACTTAATATAAATGCTAAGAAGCGGCCGCGTGGTATAAAGTGTGGCCGCATATTTAATGCGCGGCCGCTACTAACTAGCTCGTGGCCGCTATTTAAAAGGGCGGCCGAGTGTTATGAATTAATGAAAAGTTTTAATACGAGGTCGCGTGTTATAAGAAGCGGTCGCACTTTATAACACGCAGCCGCACTTAAATAATGCGCGGCACCACCTTCAATACTTGGCCCCACATTCTAATGTTGTAACAACATAACACTAAGGTCTAAATCAGCAACAGTAGGTATTAAAAATAAAATATTGAACGTTAAGTTGAGCTTAAGTCTCAATTTTCGTTAAAAAATCGATAACTTGTCAAATAATGAAGGCTTTATTAAATTTTCAGGGTACAGGAGCGGAAAAAAATTTTGCAGTAGCTAGTTTACAATAAACTCTTGGGTAGGAAGTGAACTTTCAGCCTAATATCTAGTTCTTTCGTTTGTTCGAAAAAAATGCTCATATTGATCAGCAGTAATTGCGAGCACTTGAAGGCGCTCTCGTTTTTCACAAAACACTCTATCCGCTTTTGCAAATGCAAATGCAAATGGAAATGTAAATGCAAATAAAAAAAAAAATATTAAAGAAAATAATGAGGGCTATATGGGACAGCTTTGATATGAAAAAAGGGAGAGAAAGAATTAAGTTAACCCCTTTTGATCCCGGCTTTTATGGAACCGAATAACCCGGATTCCACCATACCCTGACAACTCAGGATATACCAAGTTATAATAAAAATCTGGAAAGAACAATACAAAAAGAATAAATATAAATAAAACATGCACTCTTTAAATAACTCCATGAGAGCAATTTAAGCCCTATTCGGTATGATGATGTCATTAAAATATGACAACGTTATCATTTTTCCATGAGCGTGAACGAAAGCTAACTAAAAGTGGCGGAAACTTTGATAAGCCTAAACTCTGGAACCAAAAAACTATCTTTCATACGGTTTTCACCAATTATCTTGAAACTAAAAGAGGTTACAAATCTTCTGGGTTTCCAGAAAATTCCAAAGAATATCCACCCATTTATCCAAAGGTGGTTGCCATGGTAATTTCGAGTGTGGTCACAAAATACAAATGTTTTGATGTTTAGTTTTCGAGTTACCTAACGGAAACCATGTTTTGTGGTAGATTCCGTTTCTCCCCGCAACAAACACCGGGCAGAGTCCCATAGTGTTAACTCGCTTCTCTCTAAACAATCAAGTCCTATCTTGAAACGGCCAGTCTCCGGACTTGTTTTCAACACTTAAACTCCAAGATCTCTCAAACGTTTGCGCATAAATTCAGAATTGTATATTCTTATAGAGTCTCGTAAATTGGTAGAAAAGTAGACTTACAAATAAGTATACTATTAAGAATACACATTTCATAATAATACAAAATGGCATATTTTTTTCTCAGAAGCACTGGGATTTGAAGAAAAACTCAGGTAGCAGCAGGTTAAGAAAACTTGATATAAGATAAAAAGGAGAAAATTTCAACCTTTTTTAAGCCAATGACAGCCACAATATAGGCAAATCCAAGACACACTAATATAACGACCTGAATTCCTGTTACGATATAGAAGTAACGCACCACTGATTCAACTTCATCGCAGTAATTTTCTTTTGCTAAATATAAAAAAATAAAGAAATAAAAAAAAAATAAAATAAAATAAAATAAAAAATAATTGAAAAATTATGAAAACTTTTCTGACACAATATGACCGAATATTATGACTATTAATAAAAATTACCAGTACACCTTTTCTGACTAAAATCTAACCCAAATGAGCTCACTGTTGTCATAGCAGCAAGGATTTGAGACGTTGGTAACACAATTTTTGCCTATTGTGTTCGAAAATATCCAATTTTCTATTCGCTTTCTTGGACTAAGGCCTTATAAATGTTATGCTTTCATCAAAACAAACCATTTAACAGCATTTAGTGTAAAGATCATCCGTTTCTGACGGCAAAATATCTGTAACCTCAAAATCTAGTAAAAATTCAGTTTTTGAGACATTGCAGAGGTAATAGCTATTTTGATGACGTCATGACTGAGTTGAAGTAATAGTGTGCCAGGTTTTATTGTCATTGCTGATATGGTTCCTGATTTACAAAGCACGTCCAGCTTTTCAGTGGCACAAAATAGAGTTAAATAGAGCTCGAAAAGTGTTAATAAAAAAACCAATTATATATTGCAGCTGAAGATGGATCCCTTGCTCAAAGAAGTTTAAAAACTAAATTCTCAAGTCATGTAATAAAGTTAAACAACTTTAATATAATCTAATATGTAGCAATTTTACTTCTCAAATCCAGTTACAAATATGAAAGAAAAACCTGTGTCATAAGTAAAAGTCCATGACTCATAGTCGTCTAATGTATATTTACACTGACATTCCCCTCCAGTGGAATTGCTGTATGGTGTTGACAAGCAGTTTCCATTTTGGTATGAGTCCATCAGATTGCTAGCAGATACTGGGAGCGCTACGGTATTGATATAAATTGGAACAACAGCTGCCAGACAAACAAAGTGGAATAAAAGCACCTAGATAAAAAGATGGAAATGTAGCTAATACTCAAATACTGATCCAAATACTCCGTTATCACATATAATAGCATATTTATCAACTCTTGTACTTAAAAAATGTCCTATCTTTATTGATTTTTGTTTTGCTATGTTCATACTCAAAACATGTAAACGACATTAACGACAATCATTTTTCCCATTTACGAATTTGCAGAATTTTCAGTACGCTAGACTAAATCTCCAGGAGCAGTAGCAAAACCTACCGAACATACTACAAAGAAGCATATAAGCTTGTCCTAAGATTTACTGAATAACTTGTGCCCCCCCCCTCCGTAGGGTACTCGAGTACCAAAAAAACCCAGGTTGAAAAGCACTAAAGTTAGGTTTGATTGTTCGTACTACCATTAATAACTACTCTATAAATCTGGAAATGAACGAGTTGTTCTTCCATATATAGGCTGAGTTTTTCTTGGAAATCAGATATCTGCAAGGATAAAGCGGTACTTTAAAACCTATGCTTTCAATTGGAAATAGTATTTAATCACTGGTTCGGGTGTTTTGAGGGACTGTTAGATAGAATAGCATTCTCATCAAAAAGAGATTATAGTATGAAAATGGTAGATACTAGAATATTCAATTAGTTTTATAGATTTAATAAAAAATCTAAATATTCTTATCTGAATATTATTAACCTTAATAATTGCCCCCCAAATTTCACATTATGTTAAGTATTTTGGTAAGAATCAAGTTGATTGACCAAAAACAGTCTAAGTTTAAGTAGAAGAATATTAATTGGTCCGTTGGAGGTTTCTATTTATCGAGTGGATACTGTAATTGGACACTTGCTTATATTTTTTAAGCATGGGTATTTATAAATTGCTGTAGATAATAATATTGTTTGAAAAAGACGTAGCTTTGAAGATTGACAACATGACAACATGATATGCAGCTAACCTCATAGTCGCAGCTACGTCGATGGAACTGCAAACTCTGAGTTTTTTCATTCTGTCAGAGATTCAATGCTTTAGAATTTCATTTTTGCAATATTTTAAAAATTATTTCTCCTTCTAAAAGATTCCCTCATTTCCGAAAAAAAAAAAAGAAATTATTTTGAACTTTGTGTCAGTCAAAAGCCGGGGGGAGCGCAAAACTACCCCAGTCTCCGTAATTCAAAAGCTACAATAGCTATGACAATAAAACTTGGTACACTAATACTTCAAACCTTTCTGAAGACTTTTGGACAATTTTTATAATGATGACTCATCGGAAAAGTGTTAACGTCATCAGTTTTACTGCGCTGTCGGAAAAAAACCTGTGTTGAAGTAAGTTTCTAGTTTTTAGTATCTGGCAAGAAAAGCTGGATAAGTTTTCAACTATTTGTTTCTATACAGTTAACTTTTATGAAACGATAACATTTAGAATAGTTTGGACCGAGAAAAACAACAGCAATACGGCCATTTCCTCGGACAATTGGCAAAATTTGCGCTACCAATTGGGCACGATTTTGGGCATAAAATGTGTATTAGTAAAGTTTGTTAAAAGCCATTAAGTATTAGGCCGTAACGTTTTTTTACGCAAAAAGTAATTGAAACAAAACCAGCAGCGGCTCGAATGGGGTTAAATCAAGGAGGTTTTAAACAGAAGGAGTATGATCTCATTGAAAACGAGAATGTTATAATTGCACTATTGTTAATATGAGCAATTATCAAAATACTAATTATCTTTTACCAACCTCTTCCACAAAAGTAGTTTTTGAACTGCCAAAAATTATTTGGCTTTGCATTAAAAAAATCGTTTTACGACAAATTCCATATTTGGTTAAGAAACCCAACAAATTTACAGGAAAAACTTTCTTATAGCTTATAACTAGACATAGGGTTAGAAAGATATGGCTTTCCCACATTTTATGTTTTAAAGACCACCTAAATACAAATGTGTAAGACAAGATTTTAAGATTTCTTTACATAAACTTAACAGAAAAACAAACAAACTATCAAACAAAAACCGCAAGGACCTATATTCTGATTGGTATTTTTTCAGATTAACATGAAATTACCAGCTCAGAAATTTATATATAATAATTTAGCTAATATAACTTTAGTTCCTTAAAAACTCAGAGATGAAGAAGAAAAAGCGTCAAAGTTTTGATGAGTGAAACCCATCAAAATTGTTTTTTTGGATGAGCATTACAGATTTTAAATAATGAGTTTTTACTGGACAAAGCAAAACAAATATAAGCAATATTTAAAAAATTTCCTTAATTGATCTTTTCCTGAACAATTTCCCGAAGCCCTTTTGTAGAAGCTTTATGACATGCAATTGGACCATAGAATTTCTAAAAATAATCCTTAAAACATTTAAATGTTGATAGAAAAAGTGAATTATACCATCCAACGACTTTTTCGATAGCATACTCCTGCTGTTCCTATTATTCCAATAAACAGGCTCTGAAAAGAAAAAGAAAAACGTATAGATGTAAAGGCACAGCATTTTACTAATCACTAGTTCAACAGTATACACTCGAGACGTATTATCTTATCTCAGGGGAATGGGGATAATAAGGATGTTTTCAAAAAATCAGAAAAGAAAAGACGATGTGTTTTAGTAATTTGCTTAGAAAGAAAAGCTGCAAAATAACTGATTTTCGCAGGATATTTTGACATGTTTATTGGATAAAAACCCTGTTTGATTTACTCATTGTTCAAGAGCATCGATTTCCTTTAAATACACCACAAAAACAAGGAATTTTAAGCTTGGAAAAAATAGCTGTTTTTTGCCAGGATGTTTGGTTAATCACTAGGTACTAGTCACTAGACTCTAGTCTTTATTAACCCTACTCAGCCCGTATTTATTTCCAAATTATGGCGATGAAAGTGAGGAAAAATCTAATATTAGACTTTTCTTGAGCCAAGCTACCATGACGACGTCATTAGTCTTCTTATGTCGTCATCAGAAAACGTTTGTTTCATTTTGGTTCTTCATATGGCCACCTATCATTCCTCAAAGTTTCATAGTGAAAGCATTTGTATCTCCAGAGAGACCCCCTTGGTATTCAAAAGTCCCCCTTCTTCCTTTTTCGGAGCCCCTAAGGCCCATGCTCACCCGTGTTACTTCGGGGTCTTTAAATGCAAAAGTATTTCACTAGTAGAGAAGGAAGGAAGTACAAAATATGAAAAAAGTGATTTTAATACCAAAGAAAGTCAAAAACTGCAGCCTTTGCAACAGTATATTGGGAAAATACAAGTATTCACGACAAGGTTTCTTCATCTTAAAGTTGCAGCTAACTTTCAATTCCATCTCCAAAGTGAATCAGACAAAACTTATGAAAAAATCCGGCGAAGCGTAGCTACACAGATTTATACAACAACTATGACACAGTAGTTCAAACTTTCTGTCGTGAAGGAGCAATGTAGTTAAAAGTAACTATAAAAGAAAGTGACCAGTAAAAAGTTCAGCCGCAGAGAAGTTGATAGGTTTTAATTTAACAGTAATATTTTTCAATTTCAAGTTTAAATCACTTTTTGAACTTCTATAATATTCAGCCAATACAAAGATCATTCCTTGATACATATGATAGGGCTGAAGATTTGCTACTCACTTTTACTTCTTTTCTTATTTTAGTTACAACCCAGAAATAGGGAAATCTAATAGGGAAAAAACGTTTTCATATTGAATTGCCTAAAATAATTTTTGATGGAGAGTGCATAGTAATAGCCCGTAAGCTTTAAATGAAAAGATAGAGAGATTCAGTAATTTAGTGACTGGACATTTTCAAACAATACCACCTAGCAATTGCACAATACGGTACATATAATATGAAAATTTAACTTACCGGAATTATACTCAAATACTGAGACAATACAGGTGAATCTCCATCATTATAACCCGCTGCAGCAATCAAAAGATGTAATATGATTATTGGGATTATGAATATAGCTTGTGCAGTACAAACCCAATATGAAACTAATAAATATTTTACTATAATATCAGGAATCATAATTTTTTCTCTCGATGTCTTCTGAACTGAAAAATGTTCATTATGATCATCATATATGTATTCGGAAAGTTGATTTTGTAAACAGTGCAGAGATTTCTAGGAAAAGCTCATCTGTCAAATGATATGTCAAATGTTGTCATAAATGGTGTCATATTACAGTTCATAATTTTATGTTTAGGCAACTCGGTGCTTTTTGAGCAAATGTTCAAACTCCAGGCTTATTAGTCTGACGATATTCTCAGCTATCGTTGAAATTTAGAATTCGATATTCTCAGCTATCATTAACTCACGTCTGGCCTCAATCGGATATTTCTAACTTATTATTTAAATTTTACACGTTAACGGCAATACTAGGTGTTTTGTGATCATGTTGGAGATAGAAATGACAAAGATATGATGAACAGAGTATTCTGCATATTACTGAGATAAGAATAATGGCGTGTCGAATATAAATTTTGAAAGAATATGAATCCAATGGTATAAATTTGAAAAATGATTACCAGAGAATTTCTTTGTTCAAATAAATTAGAATGAGTAGAAAGCTTGATTTTCAATATCTGTAGGTGGGTTCCAGAAGTCTCATATTTTGTCTTGTATAGCTTCATCAGATTTTTGAAAATAATGAATTTTGCTTTTTTGTGTGTCAGTAGTCGTAAGGAAACACTAGATATAGTATGATTTTGTAGAGTGGATGATCAAAATGATTTTTAAGTAGCAAAAATGACAACGAGAACTGTTTGATTAATCCTAGGATACACTATATTCCCAAGCTTCTGCCAATGTTCTTTTAAAGTATGTAATTATGGGAAATATACCGTTAAATATTGAAAATATCAATTTCTATTTCAATAAATATGAATATTTCCTTCCACAATAAGATTCATCGTATCTAAAAATACAATAAACTAAATATAAATTTTTTTTATATAACTTGTCCGAAGTAAACCCACCTACATGGGGTGACTTCGGAGAACTTTAAAGGCTCTTAAAATCTAACCAACGAAATATTATCTTGCTAAAATGGCATGCACCAAATTGTTTCTATACATTTGTTACTTGCTAGAGTTTTCGCAACATCAATCGATGAGAATCCCGAGTTTTTTCAAAGTAAATTAAAATTAAAAAGTGTCCGAAGTCACCCCGTACACACTGTAAGTATCCACTAATACACCTTTTTACTTTCTCAGAAAAACTCATATAAGGATGATTTTTTCTTCGAGCAAGACTTATTTTTATAGCAGTTTGACCAAAATGTTTCACAACATTTGGAGAAAGAAATTCTTTATCAAAGATATACCAATACTTTTTTTATATCATTTTCAGATCTTTTTAGAGAAATTATTCAGCTAGCAAATAAAGAAATCCGGAATCATTTCTCTATCACCATTCCTGAGATATTAATTTCTCTTTTCATCACTAGGTAGAAAATTTACGGCCAAACTCCCATAGCAATGGGATGTTTTTACTCGAATTTTTTTTCTTTGACTTAATTATGAGAGCTTCTGATTTTTTTTTCCAATTATCACCATAGTAATCTTTTGTATTATGCATACTATGATGGCTGGAACTGACATAGTGAGAAGGTCTATTGGAGACACTTGGAATTTAGTTCGAAATATCGAATATTGGAGTTTTGCTTATTCGAAGTAATATGCAGAGGAGCGTAAGGAAAGTTCAAACAAACAGACAAAAAAGCTTCTTTTTCTTACAGTATGAATAATAATATGGGATCCTCTTCTTTCATGGAGATGTTTTTGACGTTCGTATTCTCCGGGATAAAATCGTATCCACAACGCAACAGTACCACCTTTTACATGATATGGATTTCTGTGGAAGAAAATATGTCACACCTCAAATTTTTATATACCATAACATTTTTTTAGAAGTTTTCCTTATTGGGTGGGGAATTATTTTCTCTGGAAATGTACAACATGTATATAAATCTTTGAGAGATGTTAAGTAGATATATGAACACCCAAACATTATGCAGAAGAGTCGTAAAAAAGGTGACGATATTTTAAAAAATAGCGCGCCGCCAAAATAGGGCCCAAATATACACCGGGCCAACCACTGTCCAGGGTCTCACCGGGCAACTGATTCAGGGGTGTTTTACCTAAGAAATTAAGTTGAAATTTATAAACGATGAATATTTTCATAAAGAAATCAATATTGTTTTTACCTCATAGCTTTCCATATTATATATACATATATTAAAAGCGTAGCGTAATGCTCCTTTTATGGAAGTGAGCATGCCTTATTTGGAAAATAAAAGCGAAATCAAAGATTTTCATTGGCTCAAAACTCTTCAAAAAGAAAACAAATCAGAAAACGTCAAAAAATTTTGAGGTGAAACCACTCCAATGTTTCCCAGACCATTTTCGATTTCCGTATGAAACTTTCCAAATAGAAAACAGGGAATAATTGCAATAGGGAAAACTTTCTGTAACTTAACCTGTACTGTGCCTTTAGTGACCAAACTTGGTACATATATACCTCAAATGGTCTTGTATATTTTGGTTTCCATTTTGACAGTTTGTTGCCATGACAATGGTTTATAACATCATTAGAAGTTCAATTTTTGGAAATTTTCTATAACTTCACCTATGCTTTTGCTTTAGTGGCCAAAGTTGGTACACATATACATCAAATAGTTCTGAAGAATTTAAGGCCAATATTAACCGTTGGTTGCTATGACAACGGCCTATGACGTTATTAGAAGGTCTATTTCGGAAAACTTTTGTAATTTTACCTGTACTTTGCTTTTAGTAACCAAATTTGATACACATATACTCAAAATGGTTTTGAAGATTTTGGGGCCAATTTTGACACTTGGTTGCTGTGGAAACTACCTACGACGTCATCAAGTGGTCAATTTTCCAATTTTTCAATTTTGCCTTTAGTAACCAAACTTTGTACACATATTAACAAAATGGCTACGAAGATTTTTCGCTCAAGTTTGAAGTTTGGTTGCCATGGCTACTGACTATCTTTGACTTATTTTTTCACCTTTTTTAAATAACAAACAGAGCATTGTCAGCGAGGGATCGCATAGCGATCTCTTCCTAGACTTGCGCTAGCAGGCCTTTACGACGCTTCAGCGTTGTATGATGCTTTATTTGAAGGGAGCATTTATTATTTCATAATGTCAACATCTTAACGACGTATGATTTTTTATAAGTATTGTAACTTTTATAAAAAAAACTGATGACAAGACCAAGAAATTAAAATATGTGCTTGAGATTGAAAAAGGTTTATGGATCGCGAAGCGATCTGGGACTGCGTTAGCAGATACACTTGTGTACTTGAAGGGCTTCCCACAAAACGTGCAGTACCATCACTCTTGGCTGTCACATTTGCTTCGTTAGGATATTTCCCACTGTTTGCTGTGTTACCACTGAATTTGAACCAGATGTTTGGTTGTGAAACTAAAAAAACATTTCATATAAAAAATTGCCATTTTTAAAATTTATTGCCGTATATAAGGCCCTCTGACGCTTTTTAAGAAAGTAGACTTCGATGTCACAGATTTCCAAGAGGTGTAGAGGGAGAGGGAGAAAAGATATAGTAACATGTCGTTATTTTGGGGGGCTAAAATATTGCTGTCTTAGTTTTTTAACCCCACTCAAGTGTCAAAATGTCTATGTCTATGTCATTTTCCCTTTTTGTACTGTCGCATCCTCGATTCTAAATAAAACAAGACAATTTTGAACCTTGATTCTCAGCCTTCTTTTGATATAAAGATAGACAGATACTTGATAGTAGCTTCTTCGCATCATCACTCTTCCTAACCAAAGAGTTAGAACCATGGCTATTTATATTAGCTTTAGTAAGCTATGGTTGAAACGCTAGGTCTCGGCAAGAAACAGTTGAATTTAGTTACCATGAGGAACGTAAGTACTTTCTGGCTCTCTAAGCTACTTGAAAAAAACAGTTTAATTTTTGAGCCATGTCCACTGCACTCAAAAGGATATGGAGTAGTTTTTCGAGATACTCATACCGTTGCGTGCCTCTGCATGAACATTTTCTTCTCTTATAAAAAGGTAAACCTGTAGTAGCAGTTCGTCAGTTTTACTAAGTGTTTTATTTGAACTCAATATGGCATGAAGAGTTTTTCTTTATATTTTAAAGCTTTGTCAGAAGTCTTTTGTGAGAGTTGACCTGCAAAGCAGCTCTAGTTATATGAAGGGTTTTACAAAGGGCTTATTTTTTAATCATTTGCAACGCCGGTTTCTATTTCTGAAAATAGAGAGTCGAGTTGCTAAGTTGTGTCACTATTTCATTAAATAGAAAAAAGTCGTAGTAACTATATTCTTTATTTCCTGCAATAAAGAAAAGAGTATGTAACTTGATTTCCTCTTTTTGGGAATATAAAATGGATCTCTTCTTCGAACTGCTATTCAAGTATGTAGAGAATCGAGTTACTACTTTAATTAACTTAACTACACGTATTTTTTATAAGCAACAGTACTAAAAACTGCAATTTTCAT
>JANSTP010172444.1:0-12060 GCA_025330745.1 Cladonema radiatum | reverse complement strand
TTGCTGTCCCAAAAGTATTTTTAACAGTAGACAAACATAACATTTTGAAACATCAAACTCAGCAGTTCTAGGTGCATGTAGTTTAAACATTGTTAGCATTATTTCGGTTTACCTACCTGACATTATAACGTAAACGTTTAAGATGTTGGTGCAGCGAGACCAACGGCGAATGTAGGGAACAACACGTAACTCAAGTGAAAAGATAAAAAAATAGTGACAAAATTTTAGACAGATATAAAGAAGGATTTATTGACAGATTTACATTAGTGAGATACAAGAATCTTACATACCAAGCAGAATTTGATGTATTTGAAATTTAGTTTGACTTTTTACATTTATTTTATTTTATTCCATGCGTTTAGTGGAATTTTCACGGAATATTCATAGCTATATTTTACATCATTTAACATTAGAATTTTAAATGTTAGGGCCATTATCACAAAAAACTAAACTTTAAAGAGTGAGCTAAAGAAAATTATCAGCTAAAATTTTAATGAAATTAATGTAAAAACTGAATAACCAACAAGGCAAATTTGAAATCCTTATGACAAATGATTTTTTATATAGACTTAAAATGAAAGATTGCAAATCAATTTCATAGTCCTCGGTAATGGCATAGTCACAAGATACGGATGTAGGTATATTTGTGGTTGTTTCTGTGGTTGACATAGCTGGGTCTGCATATTTGCTCCGCTTTCATTTAGCAATGCAGAAGGATCTGCTAGGGACATCATTATGCATAGCTATATAGCTATGAAATAATCTGCTATTTTGTGCAGTTGTTGTGAGATCTAGGAATTTAGGTAATTTAGAAATCTTAAATGACTAGCCAGCTACATACATTAGCTACAAAGACAGGCAATGGTTGAATCTAAGCATAAACTTTTCAATTTGGCAAGATCATTTTGAGAAAATCTGCAATGAAGGCGTTTATGAAATCACAAATGTAAAGCTAAGACCATATAATGGTCAATCAATCGGCACGCAAAATCATTCAATAATCCAACAGGTGCAATTGACAGGAGAAATAATTAAACCTGACGGTGCAATTCAGCAAAAAATATGCTGTCCACACATTGCCAACGGCAATATTGATGTTTATCCCGTTTGCAATAATCCCAGATGTAACAAAAAGCTCACTGTTGCATCTGGTGCGGAATTTGTTACATGTACTCCATGTAAAAAGACCATGATATTAGAGAACGCAGTCGTTGACTTCAATGTTTCATTACAAGTGGAATATGAAAACAAAACACTAGACGTAAAAATTTTCCGAAATGCCCTCATTGAATATTTTGGTGAAAATATAACTAAAGAAGCAATTGAAACACCACAAAACGTGTTGCAGAAAGTGTTAAAGTTAAAACAACACGATTTCATTGTCTCTGCAAATAAAACGATACTGAAACGAAGTAAACATGTTCAAGAAAGTAGCGTTTAGACCCAACAAGAGACAACTCATAACTCGTCCTTCATTTCGTTTACCGTAGCAACTGGCCTGCTGCGTTTCTTCATTATGATTTTAATTTGACAGTGATTGAGCATTTAGCGTTTTTGTTGTTATGACGAGACACTAAGCATATCGAGACAAATTACGTTCATTAGATATTTGCTGATATTATGTTTGGACTACTATAATTTATTTTTTGATCCTGTAAACGAACATGTACGATAACTTTATTTTAACTTCGTTATGTAACAGTTTTTTACTTAAAATGTCAAGTTTTCCAAAAGACATGTTTGTTTACTATTGTTATTAACCATGTTATTTCATATTGCCACCCCAAAATTTGCCCTAAATTTTATCAAAGTTTCAATTTTCGCAATCTGGTAAATTAGGAATTTAATTCTTTTATATACGCCTTATTACTAATATAATTGTTTCTTTATCTTATATCGATTTTTGTACCATAAGTGTGGTAAGTTATGGTACTCACTAGTAGCGTAAACGCATTAATGACATAAAACAATTTGCAATGGCCATGCTGACAACTCTACCATTTTTTTATAATAAAATACGAAGTTTATAAATGTCGGCGAAAATTTCCATACTAACAAGAGGATAAAAAAAAATCTGGATTCGCTCTCAATTGACTCTTTAAAATCTTTATGATAATGATTATGGGTTCTATGCACACGTGCGAATAAATAATTTAATGAGAGAAAAATGTTGCCTCCGTTATATATTTTGAACAATTTTTATTTAATAAGACAAGGTTTTCCGTTCTTTTTTTTTAAAAAAATAATTAGACAAGCAAATACTTGAATCGGAGAAACTTTTGCCACCGAAAAAATACGCGAAATTTCTTGGACAAACTTTCGCGAATGATAAAATCCAAAAGTATTCGCGAGATAAACTTTCACGAATAGCAATTTATTGGAATTATGGAAACTGGAAATGATGGGGAAGCGAATGAAAATTACTGAATAAACTTTATCGAAATGAGAAATACTCAGTATTGTGCGAGATACGCTTTCCCGAATTCTATTTTAGGGTATTTTTGTGACTCAAACCTTCACTAGACGAGATTGGTCGTCTACGGATACCAAATAAGGACGGGAAATGTATGGGGAAAGAATAAAGAATAGACGTAAAGAATACACCCGTATATATCAGACTCGTAAAGAAATAAGTCAAAATTTGCCGACACGCAACAACGACTATTTATAGTCTAAAATTTGGCGAAAAGGTCAAAAATTGCGAAATTCGTGAAAGTTCCTCCGATTAAATTATTTAATTCCAGGTTTTATTCTGTTTTATCGTTAAAAATAATCTTTTTCTAATACCTGAACAAAGAACCCGAATAGGACTAAATTTCTCGAAAAATTCTTGAAGTATTTTTTCGCATGACATTGGGCTACCCTGGACAACAGGAATGTTAACTAAACAATAAAATAACATGTTTTGCCAATGTCAAACCTGTTCTATTGTTTTATTTATTTTATAAATTTCATTATTTTATAGATACAATAGAACGCCCATGCAAAGTAGTAAGCTCCCCATGTTGTAGCACCACTGCTTCTAGTTAGTATTAGAACGAAACATGAGAAGTGAACAATAAATATTTTCTTGGTAAGGTTCTTGTTAAGAGTAGCCAGCAGGTAAGCTAACTGTTCTCATAACTTTAGTAGGCTGCATTTTTTGTTCCATAATATTAGAAAAGAATAGGAAGCTGATAGTGCTCAAAATATTGTTTTATGTCCATTTAAAAAAAAATCAAAAGTGAAAATAAAGAAAACATGTAAGCAATTTTTTTGCTTCTCAACAAAATTCTTTTTGCTTATATTTTATATTGTCTTTTTTATATATTTCTTTCTTGATTCACAAAATTTCCAAGACTTCGTTTTTTGAATTCCTCTTTATTTTGGATTTTCCCAAATTGATTGATGAATTTACACCTGGCATAGAATTTTACTTTAAATCTTCAATTTGTATGGAGTTTTTAATACCTAATTTTTTCGTGTCTACTTTGATATTTTTGATACTTCTTCTACTTCATTTTAGAGCTTACTTTAAGAACAACAAGAACCTCCCTATATATGAATACCAGGATTGTGAAAAAGTAACTTTTGCGAGTTGGGTTGAACAAGTAGCGAGTTGAATTTAATTGGTAGATAAAATCACGAGTTGCTATTGTATATAGCGAGTTGCTTGTTTATTTAACAAGTTGTGAGTTGCTAGTTGAGCAGCAAAATTTACAATTTGATATAAAAATTTCACGAGTTGCTCTTTATTTACGAGTTGATGCTTTCTAATCTTAAGCTAAAATTGTTTGGAACTTTTACCTACCTTTTAAGGTTCATTATATATTCTTTGATTTAGGGGTATAAAGGGAGGTCGCAACTACTAGAAGTATGTTTACAAAGTATTTTTCAAGCCCAAATGTTCTGAGAATGTTTGACGAATATGAAAAATATTTTTCTCCAATAAGAGTCCTTTTATTTAATTTAAAGTCTCGATATTTACTGAAATATAATATTTTTAAGCAGCGAAACAAGAATAGTTTTAATATTTTAGAATCTTTCCTTCCCTCATACTAGCTAGTTACCCAATATTCGTCATATAGGAAAATGGAAGACCCCGGCTATCCCGATTTTCGTAAAAGGAGACTAGATCTACGTTAGATTGTGAAAGGTTTTCGATGCTTTTTATTCTTGTCACTAAAAATGCCTAAATAAAATTGATTTAAAATAGTTCAAAAGAAGTTAGTAAAAAAAGGAGGGAACAAACTCCAGAAGCAAGAGTATTCACAATGCACCGCCATTATTATTCTAACAAAAATTGTCGAGATCTTAAGAAAGTAATACCGTTTGTAAAAGGTAACTAGAGTTATGCTTTTTTAGTAATTACATAGAGACTCTCTGTTTTTCTCTCTTTGAAATATTTACAGGGACCTGAAATGACTGGTCTTGAGAATCCAAGAGCAGTAGAGCAAGACTGGCATTGTGCCCCTGGTTGTTAATCAAACTTTAAGCTTTTTTAAAAAACTTTTTCGAAACATTTTATTCTCATGATCTGCATTTTCCAAAATTAAGCCCGTTTTATTATCACAAAATAGCTAATAAATACTTTGGTCAAAGGATGCCATCATCCCAAAATTTTTAAATTTAAGAAGAAAACAGTAAGTGATGACAACGAATAAATGTTGAGAATGTAGTGTAATTTCACTATCATACTTTTACAGTCGGCTACATTACAAAAAGTCCCTATTGATCTTCCAAACAGGCTTTGATTTGAACCAGAATAAATGAAACTGCAATAAGAGCGTGCTCATGAATGTAACGAAAATGTTTTATTAAAAAAGACACAAAGTAACGCTGCTCTTATGGGAACTTGTTAAAGGCTTTGCAAGTTGCATCACTATCAAACTTAAGTAATTTTAGATAATCTAACTAAATTAAATGCCATGCAAGTAAATAAAACATCTAATTTCTTTTGTTTTACTACTGAACTTCACTCAATTCTTGTTCAGACACAATCAGAATTTTATTCTTTTACTTTCTGATAATGAGCCACTAGATTTTCATAAAGCCGAGTACTGTATCAGCTTGCAAAAGAAAAAAATGATTGTGAGATGAAAATGCATGGTAACACCAAACAGTATGATGGCGTATAAGAAAACGGAAAAAATTGTACTGAAAATGTTGCAACTCAATGCAAATACTTGTCCTAGGAAAGATATTGACACTACAAATATTTTAAAAGGTGGAATAATGACCTATAACAGTGAAAGTTTGTTCCCAAGAAATATACGGCAAGTATATAATATCATTAAACGTTCAAAGAAATCAAGTTTTTGGGCTTCATCTAATAAACCATTCGTTAATTTAACCATGTCGTGCAAAGACATCAAACTAGCGATACTAAAGCGTACATTCGTCATGTTGAGCCTGCACCTTACCCACTGGTGTATTTGTTTAACAATCAACAGCTTAATGAAATCATTAAGTTTTGCACTAATGGTAGGAGACTAATATAGGGGGCTTCAGTGCTGTTACAACCACATACGAAAATTTATCTGTTCTAAGTTTTGAATCTAATAAGCATCTAGTCATGATCGGTCGATTCCTTTTAAGCCAAATGAAAGAGCGAAACTTATAAGAGGTTTTTCCAGTTCATTGTAAATAAAAATGGATGATTTACCTCTATCAAAGCATATGGTACAGATAATCAAGTTGCGTTATTTAAAGCTTTGGAGAGTGTGTGCCTAAAATCTATTCATTTACTTTGTTTTATTCATTTTCGAAGAAATAGAAAGGAAAAATTTAAGGTAGGGGTTCATGAATCAAACCGCAGATCTATATTTGCTGACCCCCAATACCCTGGCGAACCCCAATTGTTTTTCGACTGGATAGTTGAAAACAAGGCAATGATATGGAGAATTGTATGTTAAAGGAAGTTCACATGAGAGCAGGTCTAGGTATTCCAATGAAGCACTTCACAACAAATCGAGTTGAATGTGCTAATAGCCTTTTGGAAAAAGAATGTGAAACATGGTCACAGATTGACGATTTTACACGTGGTGTCCAGGAACTTTTTGAGAGGCAACAAAGGAACTTTGGATGGACCAAAGTTGGATTAGGTGAGGCTACCGAGTGTTCTATTTTTTATTTTAATCTTATGTAACCTTGACGTTAGCAGCGATTAATTTAATATTTAATAGTTTTCACAACATCAAGGTAAGTATATTGTTCAATTGCAAATTTGTAGACAACTTTGAAAAAATTAATCCTTTATTAGACTTATAGTTATAGTGGATTTTGTTTAGCTTAATTTAGTAATTATAGTTTACTTATACTTATAGTCTAATAGCAACATCAAATAGAAAATCACTTTATCATTAAAAACTAGATGACTTAATTGGTATAAATGACGTATAAATTGTAGAGATAATGAAAAATTCTAAACACGCTGCAAGGATGGTTTATATATTTGATGGTTTAGCATTTGATTCTATTCAAACGATGTTTGAATATCTACTTCAGAGGGAAAGCAAATCTTAACCCTTTTAGATTCGGGGGGCGGGGGGGGGGTTTGCCCGTTTCTCAGCTTTTGTATTACAGTTTTTATTGTCTAAAAGACCAAAAAGTAAAAATAAGTACATAACTAAAGAAACATTGACCTCATCCATAAAAGCTTGTTCCAATTTTCCTTTTTTCCAGCTTTTACTTTTTCATTATTTTTTTCATTTTATTGTAATGATACACAATTTTCAAGACCGAGATTTTTAAATCTAGCATATTAAGCTCAACCACCACAGCTTGCAGAACAGTTTAAGAAATTGTCTCTTATCACAGGACGGATTTTCATTGTTGCCAAATGCAGCGTCGAGATTGGTTGATGCTTCCAGCAGTTCTTTTGGTTCGTCAAATAGTTTTCCCAAAGTAGTGCCTTCATCCAATAAGATAACTAAATACTTACCTATATCTGTGAATGAAGTCTCCAAAATTTTGCATATGCATGCCTCAGAAATTGTTAAAGGAATGTATGAAAAGGCTGCTCGCTTGATTCATGATGAGGATGAAATGATTTTCGTACCTGGTTATTTGAAGAAAAGTCGAATGGTAGCCAGCCTTTGATTCAAGAAAGAACCCTATATTGTTAAAGATGGTAATCAAAATGGGCGGTACATTTGTTGAAGCGAGATGGAAGAGTACCTGCACTATATAGGAATCTTTATATGTCCTGACAGAATGGCAATAGCCGACGTAAATGGCAAGCTTGCCGATTTTTCGCAATAGCATGTACAAAGTAAGGAGTTGGGTCAATGAAATCTAAGTGCCCTACTGAAAACGAATATGAATGCTGAAAAATCCTGAGGCAAAGAAAGTTACCATAAATAGTGTGAAAACCAAGAAAATAGAAACAAATTGAAGGCTGAAGATTGCATATAAAATAAGCCCGTTTAATCTGAACACTTACCAGCTCAAAGAATTGACAAATCAGATTAAAGTATGCAAAAGGTGTAACGGATTGATGAAATCCAATTAGGATATTGAAATCCAACGGGGATATTTCAGACCCACCTGACAATGTATGTGTTGCACTGAGAGCCAGGCATCCTTTTTTCAACAAAACTTTGAGCAGACAACAAATTCCTAATAGTGAGACTGATTGTCATTTTCATTCTCGAATGGAATGTCTTTTGAAATACGATTAAAAGCGAATTGAAAGCGGGAAAAATAGTTACCATAGGCGCAGGGGAGCATATTTACTGAGGGGAGCTGTGAGATTTTTGCCCCAAAAATTTATACCTCAAGGCAAAATTAAAAGCATCATAAAGTGGTGAAAGAAGCAATCAGAATTTATTTTGGAACGATTTTTCAACTTTTATGGGAAATGTGCGTTTTTTTCCAATTTTTTGGCAAGAACATTGAACAAAGTTTATCTTTTTGCCGGAATTATTTGAGAATTTTGCCCGAAAATTTAGATTTTTAACAAACTGGGAGTGCTGCAGACCCCCAAGCCTCCCGGCTCCTGCGCATATGATCGTTACCCTATCCACTTGAAGTGCTGATAGAATACATTTTTAGCACATTCGAGAAATATTCTGTATCTTACCGCAATGAACAATTCTTCTATAAAGCCAAACTGAAAATTGATGCTCACCTTTTTACAATAGTGCTTTGTTCACTTAGTTTCGTATAATAAAATTTAAGGACAATCAAAGACTTTGATTCAGATAATCATAACCAAAACCCATATTTTTTTACGTTCCCCGTAAGCTGACATTTTTTAAAAATTTGAAGGTGAAAACCCAGTTTAGGCGGGCAGACTTTATTGACTTGCAAAAGGAGTTCGACACTGTTAATCATAAAAGTTTGTTAGGCAAACTAGAATACTATGGTGTGGGAGGGAAAGAATTAAATGGGATGAAATCATTTCTTTGTGAAAGAGAGCAGTACATCAGGGTTGGCAAATGTAATTCTTCTAAACAGATTAATTTCTATAGTGTCCCACAGAGGTCAGTTCTAGGACTTCTCGTGTTTGTTATATATATCAATGACTTGTGTCGTTGTCATGAAGATTTCTCTCTTTTCTGTATGCAGATGACACAAACATAACCATGTCAAACAAATCTTTAAAAAAGATAAACCAGTGAGCAAGTGGACGTCCTAAGGACGTCTGATATACGTCCATAAGAGACGAAGGGACGTCTCTGTTGGACCTCCAGCGGACGTCCTTAGGATGAACCAAATGTCATGACCTTTGTCCGTCCTATAGAGACCTCCAGAGGACGTCCTCTTGAGGTCGACTTTTTTATCACTTGGACGTCCGATGGGCGGCAAGCGGACCTCATACGGACCAAACTTGGACCTCAAAAGCACGTCCTCATAAAGGACTTTCTTTTGTTATTTAGACCTCAAAGGCACTAAATATGGGCCTCGTATGTATACCTAATTGACACCTGTTTTGTAGTCTAATCAGTCATATTGTCCTAATAAAGGATTGCAGAAAATTATGAATAAACATTAATTTAAAAAAAGACGCTTGATATTGAATAACCATTATTGAACTATTAATCTACATATACAAATATATTATGGCAAACAATATAACCAATATTTCGCTCACAGATAAATTAATATGTAAAACTACCGAAAGAAGTCAACATCAACGAATAATTTCTGTCTCATAGAATTGTCGCAAATAACCCGATTGCGTTTGCCGTAAGGAACTGTTCAATGTACCGTATCTTCAATGGTAATCAAATTTTTCGAACAACCATATCATTAATAATAAAACGACGGTAAACTTTTCGTCGGAATTCGAATCCGATAACTGTTACGTTCTCTTCTAGCACGACCGTCAGTGTTTTTGAATTATTCTGGTATGTTTTGCAAGTCCCGAAGCTAAGATTAAAGAATAAGGGAGTGTTACTAGCAAATACTTTAGATAATTAACAACAGTGCATTACTTAAACCTTTATAAACATCATAAATACGAGGGAAATGCTTGAAATCATAAATACGGGGGAAAAGTTTTTGGTTCCTTTTTTTCAGTTAAATTATTGTTCTGAATATATCAAAAATGTTTTTGTAATAAAAAACCTACTTATAAAAACTTAGTAGACATGACAATAATTTAAAAACTTCCAGGGCCTAGGAAAGAGTAACTTTTTGGGAAGGTTTATATTCAAGATCTTCACTATGAAATTACGTGCTATCAAGGTGGCCTATATAAATAACGATAATAAGATAAATAACGCCCTATTTACGACATGATAATCAAATGACCAACCTGCCTTTTCTTTAAGCTAGCATCTTTTATTCATTTAAAATCAGAAATCTCATATAAAAGGGACTGGAAATAGATTTAGACAATAGATAAGAAACACTGTCAGTACTCCTTCATTACGACAATTTAAACTGGTAAAATGGATACACCGTTCATAATTTCAAAAAATCTGAAATTCCTTAAATTATTTCCATGGATTTTTCACCTCAGTAGAAAAGTGGGGATTAGCTAAGATAATAAAGGTAACTACTTACTTTTTATCAATTCAATAATTTCGTTCCTTCCCCTCCATATTTCTCGTTAGTCATTCAATAATAGTGTTCTCTGTAATATGAAAAGAAAAGTATAATAGAATTATGGAACTGTAATTATTTATAGTAATTACCAAGCTTATGATATGAATCAATGAAATATGAGAAATATCAAGATTTTGACCCTATGGCCCGGGGTGCTGAGGGGGAGTCATTCGGCCCTATTTTTCTCAAAAACCAAACATCGTCTGAACTTGTAACTTGGCACGATAGTAGACCCTTATAAATACTTTTAAAAAATGAAAGAAAAATTGACCTAGGGGTCGCCATTATGATGATGTCATCACTGATTTTCTCCCAGGTTGCTGATTTCCTGTATTTTGATATACCTCTAGTAAAATCTGTCTTTGGCAACATTCTAGCACTAGCAAGCATTTTTTTCTGTGAAATAACAACAAAATAGGTTTCAACTTATGGAAAAAAACAAAATTGTTCAGCATGATTCAAGAAATTGTGGGGCCTGGAACTAATGTAACGTTTTTTCTGTAATTTTGGGCTCCCAGGCAAATATTTGTTGCGCCATATCTAGACAAGTAAAAGTCACAAAAGGATAATTATTTGCATGATAGTAGACTAACATAAAACAATTATAGGAATTAAAAGATTAGCCCCAAGGGTACCCTTAATTTGATGACGTCATCATTCAATTGTCTTTGGGCTCTGCAACCTTTTAAACGGGAAAAAACGGGAAAAATCAGGGTTTTTTGACCCCTCAAAAACCTAATTTCATCTCCTTTTACAAAAAACTTTCAAATTCTTGAAAGTAGCCAAAAAAACCATATCTTGAATCCAAAAAATGCAATTTGAGCTTTTTTTGGAAATATTTGGCCAAAAATGGTGTTACCCCCTGAAAACAACCCTCTTTTTTGGGCCAATGGCCAAATTTTTTTTAAACTTTTTTTCAACGTTTTATTCCTCATAGAATTTTCTTAAAAGTCACTAAAAATCATGCCTCAATCTAAAGTAGAACGGAAGTTATTAAAAAAAGTTTGACAGTGAGGTAATTCTCGTAGCTAGAGGTGTGCAGTCACTGTAATCCTTTGAAGAGCAGACACGCCTCAACTGATACAAAAGAATCGATCACCCACCCAATGTTTTCCTTTTGTGAACAAGCTTCTGATCAGTTTTTGATTCTCATGAGATACAGTATGCAGATTTAAAATTCAACAAAATTGAGTGTGGTTGACATTTTCTTTTTTTTTCTTTGCCATATTCATAGTAAGGATAATTGCATGAACCTAAAAACAGAAGAAAGAGATTAATTCAAACAAAAACCATGAAAAGCCACATGGCTGGAAAATATTATAACCGAAATTATCAAAGTAACTTTTATGGTCTTGTAGTACGAGAATCACACATGATTTGTCTGAATCCTTCAGGATTTCAATTGCTCACAATTACAGCTTAGAAAAAGAAAAATTTACTTCCATCTGAGATGAGGACATACTCATGATGCTGTCTGAAACATGTAGCTCAAAAAAAAAAAAAAAAAATAAAAAATAAAAAATAAAAATAGGTAACAGAGCTTTTTCATGGTGGTGCTCGAACTCTGAAAATTATGGCAATTTTTATGGCAATTTTTTACAATATCTCTGGTGGAACAGCTAGAATAGAAAGTGTTAAGTGTGATGAAAAGATTAATTTTTTTTTTACATTTTTTACTTTTCCATCCTAACTACTCTTTTGTGTCTAGTTATTAGAGGGGTTACAGCCCTCACCATTTTCGAACCATCCCCCCTCTAAAATTTTTGAAAGCCTCCGCATTCAGCTCAACATACTTGACAGGTATCTGACAGAGCAAACCTTTCACAAAACGTTCCTCATTTTATTTCAGAAAAAGTTGAAGTTGGTTCTAAATCACAAACAATTTTAAAATAGAAACTAAAACACAAACAAAATATATACAATTTTCATAACTTAAACCTTAAGTGCTGTGAAAATCCCCTAAATATAGTAAAACTCCCCCCCCCCCCCATTTTAAAACATGCCCCCAACAAGTTTGAATTACCC